>JALPQI010001846.1:0-118169 GCA_025490895.1 Thaumatotibia leucotreta
GGTACTATAAATATGTGTTTTAAAAACTGCTGAAAATATAAGCAATATAACATCTCGCGCCTTGTCTGTTATAGGCTCCCGTGGGGCCATATTGTTTTCGTCGCCTTCTCGGCTACTCTAGGCTCGTTTGTCGAGGGGGTCGGCGCTGCGAAATACTCTCGTAACAGTCGTAACCCTAAGCCCAAAAATGGATTTCATTTAATATAAGATCAGATATCTACTAGTCGGATCGTAATAGAGTTCATTGCAATCACAGAAAATATTGGGAAAAGACCTAATTCATTTCTTCGTGTAAAAGTTGCAATAACACACTTATTTAGGTACCTATAATGTAATAACATTTGTTTATTCCAGCAAATCGAAAGGTTTACAAATAGATAAATTAATCTTCCTGTTTGAATTATTTAAATGTATCGTTCTCTATTTATGTTGATCAACTGGTTTGCGTTAGGTATGTAAATTTATAACTAATCCTTTAGGCAAAGTGGTTAGCTTAACGAGGTCGTTAAATATGTATATCGACGTTATAGTACTTATAGTATCTATATTTGAAAGCGAAAACTAGATACCTACCTTAGTTCTGTTTGAACTTCGCTTAGACCGCATTAGGGCGGGCTCCGACCGTAAAAGCGCTAGGGTTTGAAAACCACTTTAAACAATCGAATATAGAGATGGATGGACTATTTAGTATGTACCTACTCGTATTCACACTTCCTGTGTATTTATGTAGTAAAAATACAGTTTTATGCTATAGTCTAGATCAGAATTTAGGTACTTATAATATATTATACACCGTGGGCTGTTTAAACCCGACCGATTAATAAGATTAACAGTGTATTCCTGACCACATTTAGAAACTATAACGTAGTATAAACTTTTCTGGATATCGCATAGTTTCAGAGTTATTACCAATTTAAAAAAAACATATTTTCTAATTGTTACTCAGTACAAAAGGTCTTTTTAACGGCGTTGGTGCCATTATGGAGAATAGTCTCACTAACCTCATTAATAGATGTCAAAAAGTGAGAAATAAAACCTTAAATTAACAGCCCACGGTGTATAACAGTTGGAAATTGCTTTTGTTCGTATCTCAGATAATCGTTCGGTTTTTTAGGTCAGCTATTAGATTCTGGACTGACTAAGTTTAAACCCAAGCTAATTGTTAGATAAAACAAAATTTAAATATGAGCTTGGAAAAGCGGTGCTTCAAATTATCGTATATGTGTTACTTAAAAAGAGGCATCGGCACAGATGTAAAGATCTAATAGTAAGCTACGAAATAAATATTTACGTATATATATTTTTTTAAACTTTCCGCACAAAATCTGATGTAATATTTGAAAAGGAAAGAATTAAGAGGATAATAATCATACTCGTAGTTTTAAAAAAATCAGCAAAAAGGTAAAGAATGACAGTTTTTTCCCTTATCTCCGAAGGGCGGTTCTGATTAGAGATTGAGTTTTTACGGTAGAAAACAGAGTTTTACGGTCACATATACATCGATTAGGTGTATCTACACGAGTCCTCAACTTTATTTCTGTCACGAATAGTGCTTAATACAATACAATCAATACAACTTCATTTCCATCAGGAATAGTGCCTAATAAATGACCGGTCATGGCGGTCATATTGCATAATCTCATCTAAAGGTGCGTTCAAACTAAAACAGCATTCGCTGTTCTAACCTCCCACTCCACGAAATTCGATCGGTACACAAAACGTGATTGGTTGATTTCGTAGAACGGGCGCTAGAACAGCGAATGCTCTTTTGGTTTAAACGCACCTTAATATGATGATTGGTGTGTAGGATACACCGCACGCTGCCTTCGCCGGCCGTGTACCAGGTGACGCGGCAGGGCCACGAGCACTGCGACGTGTCCGAGGGCATGCTGCTCGACATTACCCCGCTAGACGAGCAGGGCGCCAAGCTCATCACTCTGTATGACAAGGATCTCACCGAGGGCGTCAACTTGCTGATAGGTATATTGATTGAAACTTTCACGATTATCACTCATACAACGACAAAGTAAACGGGTCTTAATCGCGTATATTTCATATCAGCCGAAAGACGTCCACTGCTGAACATAGGCCCCAAAGATTGCCACAATGACCGGTCCTGTGCCACCTGCATCCAGCGGACTCCTGCGACCTTCACCAGATCATCACTCTACCTTGTGGGGGCGCGTATAATTACTTACGTTTAATTTTATCCTGACGTGTCGGGCTGACTCCAGTCTGCGACCACGGGTGTAACGTCATGCCCGAAACGTCAGGATAAAATTAAATGTAGGTTTATGCGATTAAGACCCTTTGTCGTTAAAGTATATTGCTGATAGGTAATTATGGCCCGCGCATAGTGATGAATTGCCTGCATACCTAATGGCTTGTTTTTTGGTCAAAGTTATCAATGTCCTCACTGTCGCTGCTATTGACGCTGATTGGTAAGTAAGGTCTAGTTTATTGTAACCAGGGATCGAAAGAGGGTTTTTTTTCTAAAACCTCGGTACTTATTGTCCAATATTTTAAAATGTTTTATACTCTTTATGGTACTCAAAGTGTTATGAAAACAAACATCGTATTTTAAAATTACTCCATTAACAAATAATTTATATACCGAAGAATGAAATTCGAACAGTTCTTTTTGTATGGAGAAAAAACCGATATCCGATCCCGGGGTGAAACTACATACATTTTCTATGTACTAATTGTAACAGCCGTAGAAAGAGTATCTACTTAGGATTAATTACCCTTAATTACATTTATTCAACATAACCTTAGAATATTTTCGTTCTGTTTTACACTGAAGCGTGATTCATTTCCAAACCGAAACGAATAGCTATATAACAAAAAAAATCCTTAATGTTATGGTATTCGTTCGTATATATTGCCAATATATTGAATATAAGACGTTTATAACTTTTGATGTTTCCGTACCATGCAGAGTTCAGCAACTTTTACCTATAAACAGTTGCCTCAGCGTGTTAATGTCGAGTTTCAAGATTTAATTCATATATTTTTAACTCAAAGTTCTATATGAGCAGCACGCATGAAACATTTTGTTTTGCAAACAGCAACCCCTAAAGAAACAAAAGCATTATAAAATAAAACATTAATGTGCCCTGGGAAAAGGAAGTTCCACCCGTTTGGCACATGATAACTCGATTTTGTAACAAAAGTTGGGTCTAAATAAAAATAAATTTTCCGGGAACGTATAAGCTGTTGTGAGCGTAAAGTAGGTACTTAATAACAATAATAACGTACCTTCATCCCGAGAACTGTCTACGTCAATAGCTATAAACAAGGAGCCCGACAGTGAAGACTGAGGGTTTGTGAGTGTTCGGGAGTTTCAGACCTTGCGAGTCGAGGCACGTATACGTGGACGTCATTAGTTAAGGCGCTTAGCCAAGTCAAATCGGCTATTTCGGTTCATGCCTGAAGTGATACCGTAGAATACGTGGCATGACAAAGTAAGCAGGTACACGCTTTGTTACTTGCGCCACACCTGACAAGATTACAGAATTGAGGAGTTTTCAGCCTTTTATTTCTTGTATCACTTTCAAAATTTCTTTGTCATCAAAACTTCATCCTTTGTAGCAGAGTAGCTCCTGTTTTCGAATAAGGCACTTTAACTATGACGTAACTTGGAGCTTGCGGAAAGTTAGTAGCGCAACGTTAGCCGTTTTGTGCCGTAGCAAATTGTTATCGCTACGGTATAGCGTAAGTTCAGCGAGGGCTGCATATTCGCTGAGTAAATTCCCTTTGTGGTTTAATAACTAGCTACTCTTACACAATCAACTACTATTACATAGTTATTTTATTGTATAAACTGCTTAGTCGCGTAATATAATATGAAAATGCTCGCTTTTCAAACCGGGGAGAGGAAATGCGTGTATAGCGGGCGGAAAGGAGGCACCAAGGGGAAAACGATGACGCTTTTATGCCTCGGGAACAATAGGTATGTGAGGAATCCCGCCGCATGCATGCGACGCGCCATGCATCGCTGACACAGTTAATGTAGCCGCCTGGGACCCACTCGTATACTTCTGCCGTTTAATCTCACATTTAGCGCCCGCGTGAATTTAACGAGGTTTCAAGCTCTTTATAAAAGGAATTGTTTGTTATCAAGCCTTTAGAATCAGTCTTTGAGCATCTTGATTAAGATTCGAAAAATAATTCCATTGTTTCTAACACTCCACGAACGCTCACTGCGAAATAAAGAATACTCCACTCCACTAGACTGAGGAGACGTAAAGCCGCGCTCGCGAGCGGTCCTCCAGCAATATAAGTTACGTTAAGGAGGCGCCGTGTGGCTGCAATAAACATTTATGCTTACAGTTGTTTCCGAGAACTGGGGGTCACAGTGCGTCCGCCTCAAAGTGACTGTCAAGTCAGATAACTGTGGGGAGTCACAGGACTGTTCCGGGAAGGGTGTGTGCTACACCAACGTATCTATGGTAAGTTAATTAAAATGTATCTAGTACTACCTCTTACAGTAGCGCAAAGCGCTTGAGAATAATTATACTTGTATTTTGGATGTACTATTTATAATAAATAAGTATTTTTATTTTTACATATCAACTAATGTGCTAACGCTGGTCTAAAGATACGAGAAAATTGGTTTTTCGAAACTAGTTCAAACTGTGTTTTATTCTAAAATACACTTGCATGTTTATGATAAACAAGTATAACGCAGTTTCAGAAAAAATAAGACCCGTTTTATGTATATCTACATATTATAGACGCACTTTATAAGTTTTAGATTCGCTTCTAAATTAAATAAACATCCGCACATTTTGAGTCTGCACACAGGCGAAATTACCTAGGTATTCGGGATGAAATGCAATGGCTTTCATGAATTAACAAATAAATTCATACTAGGTAGTTTTGCTAAGTATTTTTATCTGTGAAGTTTCTACTGGGATGCTCAAAAATTTGTCGCTTCGTTTAAGTAGATCACGTCGACAATCTAAGAACCTAAGTACCCATTTAATATTTTTCTATTTACGAATTAATCATTAATAATAATTTTGTTGAGCTTTTAAGTATAGGTACTTTGCAATCTCAGACATTTTGGACTTACGAGTAGTAGTAGGTACCGTTACATCAGAACTGATTTTTTTAGGTTTTTTTTCTGTTCTCATTCAGGCAAATTCAAAGTAGTATTATTTTTACGATAATATGACCTAAATATGGGTATATATTGGTGTCCCTCTTTTACCCCTAAATAGCAACGTTTTGTAAAACTCGACAGTTCAATATCTCAACGGCTGACATTCGTAATAGAAGTAGATTGCAAAAAAAAATTACTTAGTTAAAGGCCTTTAATGATAACAAAAATGTCAAATGTCCTGATTTTTGTGTTACGAAGTTAAATTTTGTGTGAAAAAGGCGAAAAATTAAAATTTTCTATAAGCGATCAACAATACGCGCCTAGATCTTTTAAATGTGATGCCTTTTTCTACTGCTAAAGGTTGTTGGACAGAGTAGATACACAATAATTAGTATGACTAACTTTTGTAACACAATTGACGGGATCCTGATTTTTGTTTTGATTAAAGCTTTAACTATGTAATTTTTTTTGCAATCTACTTTTATTACGAATGCCGGCCGTTGAGATATTGAACTGTCGTGTTTTAGACCACGTTGCTATTAGTGTTTAGGGGTAAAAGAGGAACACCAATATATACCCATATTTACGTCACCATAGCCAGCTTCTTTCATCCATAAGGCACTGGTCTCACCGCGAGCTACTAAGCTATGAACTATCGGCTATAAACACAAACAAAAGGTACGCGGCGTTGATAGCTGATAGCTGGGCGAGTATCGCCGTGTCTCTTTTATTTACACGGGAGTGCGTATCTTTTGTTTGTGTTTATAGCCGATAGTTCATAGCTTAGTAGCTCGCGGTGAGACCAGTGCCTTAGTGTGCTCGTAGAGAAAAGTTTCGACCGCGACGTCCGTGCGTCCATGACCGCTGAAAGTCGGAAAAGTCTGAGAACTATCGCTAACTACGCGTCCGACCCCCGGCATCTGCGACTCGTCATTAGTGATGTGGTAATAGACGCCGGGAACATTATTAATGAGCGGGTTAACTAGAATTCGAGTATTGCATCCCGTAGGTATAATTAAAGGTGTTTGTAGTAGATGAGCTTGATAATTTTCCAGACCGGTCTCATTGTTCTCTAAGAGTATATCTTAGCATTGTTGGCGCCAGCATTCATTTCATTTTTGTACCTCCGTTATCACAACATCGTCATCACCAGTCGAAAATGTAACTTATATTTAACCAATGACATATGTATATATCTGCGTGATCGGATTAAAAATGAGACCATCCGCAGCAGAACCAAAGTAACCGAAATAGCTCTCCGAATCGCTAAACTGAAGTGGCAGTGGGCGGGGCACATTGCGCGTAGAACCGATGGCCGTTGGGGCGGGAAGGTTCTTGAGTGGCGGCCACGTACCGGAAGGCGTAGCGTGGGTAGGCCCCCCACAAGGTGGACCGATGACCTGGTGTAGGTCGCAGGAGTCCGCTGGATGCGGGTGGCGCAGGACCGGTCATTGTGGCAATCTTTGGGGGAGGCCTATGTTCAGCAGTGGACGTCTTTCGGCTGATATGATGATGATGATGATGATATGTATATATAGATAGTAAAGTTCCACTAGAGTTGAGGTCACGCACACATCAACATGTCATGTAAACACATGGGGAATTTGAAAGTAGTGTTCTTTTTTCGTACTGACAGCAAACCCAATTGCAACTGTAAGATTGACCTAAAAGTTTGTTCAAGGGATTTGCTTCAATATTTTGACGCAAGTCATTCATTCATTCACATTTTTTGCAATTACTTAGTACTTCATTTGGATGTGTGTATAATTATTCACCTCAACTCTGGTGAAATTACCTATACGATATAGTGTTGCGTAGGTTTTACTAGAACGAACTGAAATAAATATAATCGGCAACCCATGTTGCCAACTTACATAGATAGTTCCGACTGAGCTATTGCTAAACGAGTATGATCGTGTAGTCGCCCGAAAGAGGCTGTCATGCGTTCATGCGTATAACCTCCACCGGCGTGTGACGCGTCGTTAGTGGCGATAGAAGCCAGCGTTATTGATGTGCTTGTAGGAGGGCTACGAGTGCCAGTGCTGTGCCGGCCAGCTGGGCCCGCACTGCGAGGAGCGCGACGTCTGCAATCCATCACCGTGCCTGAATAATGGCATATGTGTCGACCTCACGCAACCTCTCAATGGAGCGAACTACCACTGCCTTTGTCCCTACGGTAAGAACATTATATAAATGATGGCGATCTGACGTTAGCTATTGTACCAATTAATTATTAGTTCCTAAAGAAGAAATGCTAGTAACAATGAAATTTATGTTTATAGCATAATAAAAAATGGGATTAACACCTATTTTTTATGTATTTTAAGAATAACATAAGTTATAGTCAGTACATTATTCAGGCTTTATAATACTGCCAGCTAAAGATGAAGGTAAATAACGTACGCCACATGCACACTGTAAACAAGTACCCTCAATACGAGTAAGTACCTACTGGGTATCTTTTTCCAGTTATAGTTGCAGATTTCTAAGAATGAACTTTTGACAGTTATAGATTAAACCTGATTAATATGAGGGAATATAATGTCATATTTATAAAGGCTAATTTTCAAACTGTCAAAAGTTTATTCTTAGAAATCGGCAACTAAAAATTTATTTACAATTACTTATAAGAAGGTTAGTTACTTTTCTTTTCAGCTGATTACCCATGAGACGTAATGAAAACTAAGAGCTATGAAAAAAATAATCTGACAAAATCCAAGTTCAAACTTTTATTTCAAAACCCCAACATCTAGACAATTATATCCTAGTATTAAAATACATTAAAAATAATATAAATGAACATATTCACGCCTTAGTAATGATCACACACAGATGTTGCGTGAACTCATGACGTCATAGCGTAGTAACAGAAAATATCTAACATACCGAGGCCGTTTTTCCGTCATGAATTATTGCCTGGATTTTACCATTTTCCTCGAGCCATTTATTTTTCGGACAACTTCATTCTAATTTATGTTGGAGGTAACAGTTTATGTTTTATGTTTAGATTCAGCATAAAAAATCCCAGATGTAATAATTTATTCCTTTCATATTCAGTGGTGCGATGGCGAGAATTTATTCATTGTATTAAATTGGACTGATGATTTTTTTCTGCTACGCAGTCAATTAAGCATCGTTGTGACGCAATCTGGTGCCCTGAATACCGAGCGTGTTATTACGTAATCATTCTGCCAATTGGATTGAATAAGTTATTTGGATAAAATATTCATTTCGGCTAGCTGAATATGGCTGCACTCAATATGGGTTTTGCCTATATTTATTTTTGTAGTTAGAACGGGAGTTTGTCGGAAATACGAACTATGTAGATACCAGTACTAGTTTTGTTAGTAAGGTGTGCTATTAATACGCTTTTTCCCCTCACTAGCTCGTAAAGTGCTCGTTTATCCTTTAATACGAACGTGTAAAAACGCATATTATTCACTTGTGTGGCAAAGTAATGAACTTGGTTTTGGAATAACAAAACGTAAAATGCTCATGGAAATTGTTCCATATTAATGATAATTAAATAATTTGTTTGAGAATTTAGTGTAAAATACAAACCTTTATATAATATGATGATTTTAACATATAAATCCTAAAATTCCATAAGTAACAATTGTTTTAGTGAATGATGATAAGATGACTAGATGCAATCACAAAACACAGAAAATGTCAACGTCAACATTGTCAAAGAATATTATAGGTTATAATCTTTATTTACCGACTCGAACACGCATAAAAATAGTATACTAAACAACTTTCAGGGTGTTCTGTTATAATTTTGTAAAAATAATGAATGAGAATGATTTAATAATGCATTGGCGTTGGTGTGCATTTGTGCAACTACAGGAATGTGTTAAAATCGTGCTGCGTTTACTTTTTCGTGCTAAGTTTACTGCGACAAAATCTTGCATTAAATACATGATGCATTTGGAAAATTATTATCACTAACCCGATGATGATTGTAATGTGAACAAATAATTACCTTTTTTGAGTTTCCTCGCTATAGTGAGGGGAAAAGTTTTGTGTTACACACGGGTGCAAATGTATTTTACTTCTCGTATGTTAAAACACTCGCTGCGCTCAGGATTCTATTTTAGAACCACTCGCTTCGCTCGTGGTTCAACTATAGAATCCTTTCGCTTGCTCGTGTTTCAATTTCATACTCGCGGGTAAAATACAACTTTGCACCCTTGTATAACAAATAACTATTTCTACGGGATGACCCGCATAGGTACCTATATCTTGTTCACTCGACGCTTTTACTTAACTATATAGTCAGTCAGCTTGAAGGAAGATTTACTTATTAGCAGTAATTTGAATTTAGTGTTTAGAACAAATTATCTACTTCGTAATCTTAGATATTTATCATGTCTTGCTACCATAATAGTGCCGCGTGGTAACGGCAGTAAGAATACATTTATTTTGTCATCGGGGGGTTACCATGACGTACCTACTAATGCGGTTCATGCGGGTCAAGAGAAAGGGACATGGTCATACATATGGGATATCACTGTCTCTTTCCCTGAACCTAAACTGAATCGCATTAGTACGTCATGGTAACCCCCCAGTAGGGTGTCGTTATGATTATGATGGTCCCGTGTTCAATCGTTTATCGTCGTTGCCGTCACATTCTAACAAGTATGTATGTGCATAAATAAAGAAATACCAGATATGTCAAGCCCATACAAAAATATGCGACAGCCAAAATATATCTCGACACTAGGCAGCGTTAGTAAATTTTGCCTGTTGAATAATTTCAGCACTAGTTGGCGTTAGTTGTCATACATAAGGATTAATACAGCTTGTATAATATTTGGACTTACAGTGACATCTAGTGATGAGTAGGTAGTATTGCTTCTGGTGTACCATTGTCGGCCCTACTACTTGTCAGTAGATGTCGCTTTCATCAGTTGAGATAAGATCAGTTGCGGAACCATGAATGTAGGATTAATATGCGGAACACATTCGTGCGATAATGTCTAGGACTCGAGTGATGAAGACAATATTTTGCTATATATTTATTACAAAAACAAGTGGAAATATAAAAAAATGATTCTGGATGCATCCGTATACCTTTTAATAATAGTAGTAGTAAAGCACTTTATTGTACAAAACAAAAATTTCGACATAATAATAAAAATGTTATTACAAAGGCGAACTTATCCCTATAAGGGATCTCTTCCAGCTAACCTTAGAGTAATTGAGTTGAATAATTTAAGTTTTTTTTTCCAATCTCAATCCACGACTTTTCTGTTACCTACATACTTTTTCCTGACATACTCTGGCAGCTTATCTTATAATTGTACAAACATGCATATTTTTCCACCTCCTGTACGAAATTAACATTAAAAAGTTCCGCCGCCGCCGCTATTTCGTCTGCAATGCGTATGCGACTCGAATAGCGTGCGACCAGCACGACAGTAGCGAGCGACTGATATATGATATTAAACGCGTCGTCAACGCGTCTCGTGTCTCGTCGTGTGTGCAAGGTCGTAAATCAATATATATGGCGGATCCTCACAAGCGACGTGTAGGATACGGGTATGAAACGCAAATCGCTTGAGCGTCGCCTCGTGAGAGACGGGCCTTAAAATCGCATTGGCAAAACTGGAGAGACATCAATTGTTTGTCGATTGAATAGCTTCAATAAATTATATCGAAATAAACTGTGATGGATGATAAATTACGGAGACTACTTTTAGATAGATTCACTGTTATTTTAATTTTATTGTGTAGGTATAAATATTTTTATTGACATATGTAAAACTAGGTTATTCGGTGATATTCAGGTTATTATGTGATGTGTGATATGGACTTAGTTATTTCTTGATATTACTTTCACTAATTAGTCCTCCTATGCTAAATGACAATAATATTGTATGAAAACATTGGCAACATTAATTAGCCTGACAGTTAATGTAATTAAAATTTCATTTATTCCCGTTGTAAATGTATGAACGGTTTTCTTTCATTTTTGGCTTTTTTGTACATTGCCGTAAGTTGAATTGGAACCTATTATTGGGAAACTATTGGTAGGAATGGAATCGATTGGTATAAAAACTTGGTCCCATAGGTACAAACTTTTTATCCTGAATAGAAACAGGATCCTGTATATTTTTTCTAAAATCTGTAAACGCTAATCTTCATTAATTTAAAATCGAAGGAAGGTATTCTAAGGCCTTCTAATTACTTTAAATCTGGTAGCTGCCCTTACAGACCTAAAATAATTTCCCAAATAGATGTGGTACATAGTGGGTACTTAATAAATGTACGTACGACCTTTTTCACCTTCTTCACGCGGAAAGCTGATCGAATCGAGAGACCTGGCAACGAGGCGCCGCCGGCCGCCGAGCGGGCGAGGCGACCTCCGCGAGCTGGCAATGCATCACCGCTCGCGCTCGCGCATGTGTTGTACGTCACGGGGCAAATTTAATTGCACGCGCAACTCTAACAAGGAAGGTTAGGGTACCCAACTGTCCGACTCCGATTTGATTCATTTTGATATAATATAATGTTATAGAGTAGTCTAAAATAACGGACACGTATTTTTTTTGCTGCCCAAACTCAACCTGTTAGGAAAAAAAACCGGCGAAGTGCGAGTCGGACTCGCGCGCGAAGGGTTCCGTAAATCCGTACCATTATCAATTTATTATTAAAAAAATACAGTTAAATCAACCTACCTCAAAAACTATAGGAGATAATTTAATCAAACCAAAAATCGTTGATAGAGCTTATTAATGTGCATAACATATATTTTTTTGGAATTTTATATCGCGTAGTTTAAAAAGTAGAGGGGGGGACACATTTTTCAGACTTTGAGAGCTGATATCTCGAAAACGATTTGCTTAAATAAAAATGAGATGTAGGTAGGTATAATCCTTCATATCATTTTCAAAGACCTTTCTATTAATACCCCACACGCTTATACATATGTATATGTACATCTAAAAAAATGTTTTCACCCCAATGTTTTTTTTTACAATTTAGTATCATAATCCTGTAGCGGTTCATACAACACATATCCCGACCAAATTTCGGTACTGTAGCATTTATAGTTCGCGAGTAAATCGGCTGTAACAGACGGACAGACGGACATGACGAATCTATAAGGGTTCCGTTTTTGCCATTTTGGCTACGGAACCCTAAAAATGGCCTTCAAAGTACTGAAAATTGAGCAAACTTTCTAATTTATAAGAAGAGTTTTCTTAAAAAAAATTGATAATTAATAACGGGTTTCGTTATTTTATATTGGAGAACATGAATAAAGAATAGGGACGTGTTCTGTCATTTCACCACAAATCCAATTTTTATATAAAAAAACACATGTCAACGTTTCATAAATAGGCTTAGGACTTTTCATAGCATATCGTGGTTCTAAAATCCTTGGAGCCGCTATGTGTAAAATTTTAGAAGTCAAAGTATATTGTAATATTAAATATAATGATTTATACATACTTTAACATCGTTACTGAATTAGTTTTAATCGAACGTAATTAATTTTATAAAACGTACTTGATTTCATAAAAAATACACACTAAATTAGTTACCTACTTATATCAACAGAGCCATAAAAAACTAGACAATTAGTGTTCAAAACAAACTAGAAAAAGTCTTAAATAGCGATGAAAATGGCGAAAGTATCATGTTGTTTTCCTCGAAAGTTTCGAATCTTTCGTGTAGAATTCATGTAACTTCCGAACAAGAAACAAAACGGACGTTACCTTTGAAGTAAATAGACTTCACGTTGATATCACATAGAGCATAGATTAATGATTCCAATTTATAAGTATTTTATCATAATTTAAACTGTTTAGTCAACTGATATTGAGATTTAGTCTGAGCAAAATGAAAAGTCACGTGTTTGTACTAGAGCCAATACATTCGGAGTATCATAATTCAATAAAATAATGCAAAAAAAAGTATTTTACACGTAAACCACTACTATTATAAAATGCACTGTAAACTTATATACCTATTTCATTATACTGTTTATACTACGTATAAGGTACACCCGGGTAAGACCGGACTATTTTTTGGTGAGTTGAAAGGATGTCACAAAAAAAAACAAAAATTTATTCTCACTAACTTTTATATTTTTATTTATAAAAAAAAAACAAGCTTTCAATATAAATTTACTTGATGCCACTCAGCCGAATAGCTTAGGAGTAAACGTAAAGTCAAACTTGCACTATCTTTTTCCAAGACACCCAATCGAAAAACCTTCTTGGCTTATGATCGGACTAGTATCTCATTTTAACTCTAAAGTAAGGAAAAGAAGATGCATAGCTTCCTGTTAAAGATGGAATCTCCAAAAATTCTCGAAAAAAACACTTTTTTTTAAACGTTCGTAGCTCACGACTGATGCGGCTGAGTGTTCGGAAGTTACATTTAATTTATACTAAAGATTCGAAATTTTCGAGAAAAACAACATGATACTTTCGCCATTTTCGATCTAGGAGGCTTTTTCTAGTTTGTCTTGAACCTAATTGTCTAGTTTTTTATGGTTTCTTATATAACTAAATTCGTATGCACTTTTTATGAAATCAAGTTCGATTTTTAAAATTAATTATGTTCGATTAAAATTAACTCAGTAACGATGTGACAGTAGGTATAAATCATTATAGTCATTATAGAAAGTGAATAGAATATTACTATATACTTTGACTTTGACTTCGAAAAATTTTTACATAGCGGCTCCAAGGATTTTAGAACCACGATATGCTATGAAAAGTCCTAAGCCTATGAATTTCGTCGCTACACTCACTTCCTAAGTCTAAGGCCTCTGAGTACTCGTAGATGCTCGAGCGGCTGCACACTCATAGGGCGCCTACACCCAAATTGTTCCAGTTCGGAGATTGCATTTTAAGATGTCTTAAACATGAAAATATGCTACAATATCATACATACAGAAATTACATCATATTTGCAAGGGCCGATAGAGAACAAATTCGTAAAGGATTGAAGTTCGCTTGATAGAAATCGACCACGAAAACATGTCTAATTTTCGAGGAGTTTTTATTTCCTGACGTTACTTTGCATGCTATAATAGTAATAATTTAGTATTTTGTAGCTTAAACTAATGCCGAGCGATGATAGGCATAACTTTTTTTATAGGTTGTCATGTTTAAGAGATAGAAAGGTAAAATGCATTTGGCGTATAGACCCCTTTTATTTCGCGCGCTGTGTTCTCTCCCGTCGCGCATTTCGCGCGATTTGCTATATCTTCTATTTGCATCCGTGGGCGCGGCAAGTCGCGATCACTCCGTTGAGACGAGAGGACTATGCTTGACGAGCCCATGCCGGTAAAATGAATTTAATTAAGTCGTTAAAAGTTTGTCTCACATTTAAACCGTAGTTTTGAACCATTGGGTAATACGACTAATAAATAAAACTTCATTCAACAAGTTTTTCATTCATCATTAACGAAAAACATTCTCTCATCAGATTTTATAGTGTAAACGAGGGACATACATGCAGTATAAGCAAAAATAGTGGATGAATTTTTTGGATCGCGTAGGTTTGTATAAATACTATTCGTAAGTCGCGAGACTCAAATTTTCAATCGAAAACGAGGAAGATCGACCATTCGCGTCAACTTCAAAAATAACAGTTTTTCTTGTATGAAAAATTGGTTTCCTTGTAACCAAAAAATGTTTAGCATGTGTACAGGGTGGAAATTTTTTTTGGCTAGTAGTTACCTACGCGAAAATGGTCTTGGACTTGGAAGAGCTTCCCTTGATTTTAACTTAATGAAGATTGGCGTTTACAGATTTTGGAAAAAACATACAGGGTGCGTGAAAATGGTAATATTTTGTGACAAAAAAAAATTTATGCCAATTGATCCTGTTTCTGTTCAGGATCAAAAGCTTGTATGGGACCAAAAAAAATTTTCGGCTAGAAAAGCCACAAATCATGAACTTAATTTCCCATACAAATTGTATGAAAATTAAAAACTATACGAGGGCTGTTCTGAAAGTTTTTAGTTGCTTCGGTTCTATTCATGCGATTTCAATAAAACTTACACCATTTTGAGGGATATTTTAATGACGCTTTAGGCGGTGTAAATTTGTTTTCGTAAAGATTTTAGATATTTTTATTATTTTGTTTTACTTAGACGTGTCGAGCCTTACTCCAATGACCATGATACCGGTTTTTTAAGACACTTTTTTAATGAGATGCTATGAGCATCATTCGCTTATAAAACTATTTTATTTTAAAGATACTAGTAATTGAAGATACTTCCGTTATTTTTAAGTACAAATTACGTGATATCCTTTACTTTAATCATAAATGAGTAGGCATCGAAAAAAATCGTAAACTCTAAAATTGGAATTTCGAATATTGTAAAAATCATCATTCTATCAATAATCGTTGTTCTTCAAATATAATTTAAAAAAACGCAAAACGAACTAAATTATTTATCCCGGGTATGTTCAAGTACGGCTTTCAAAGATTTTTATACAAAATATGCTTCAATGTGTCAAAAATGGCCAATTTTTCCATACAATGTCAAATTTCATACAAAACAGCTTTTTGTAAAAAAAATATAATAAATAAACTATTCCCATTACATGTATGAATTTACTAACCATAATAAGTATTGAAATGTCCCTCATAATGATATAAATTCAATTTAAATCGCATGAATAGAACCGGAGCAACTAAAAACTTTCGGAACAGCCCTCGTACTTTTCACACCACCTATTCGAATACGGGTCTTTTCTTCCCTGCTAGGAGGGATCAAAGTGGCACTTTTCTGTTCAAGGACTTTCTATTGCCAGCCTAAAAAATTACAATGAAATATGAAAATGAACAGTAAGTCGTTCATAATTGATAAAAATTTCTTCAGAATCGATTATTTGCATAAATATTAAATATGTGATATATCTATTATTTTCTCATAGGTGGTGTGAAAAGCAGTATGTGTCACACGGTATCAAAATTATTTCGTCTTGGGCGTTAACGCTTGAATCCTTCATTACGCTCAGAATTCCACTTTAGGATCCCTCCCTACGGTCGGGATTCAATTGTGGAATCCGTCGCTCTATTCAAGATTCAATATACGCCCACTTCGGAAATATACCATTTTGATCCCTTGTGACACAATCTACTATTTCACGCTTATTATTTTTATGCCAATCGTGACAGATAAAAGACACTTTTTTCCCATAGTAAAATTATGAAACCAGTTTTCTTGAATCTTTGTCTTCTTTGTACATCGCCGTAAGGTGACCCCTAGGAAACTATTGGTACTGGATAGGAATAGAATCGATGGGCATTAAAAATAAAGGGAGATTTTTTTTTTTTCATACAATTTGATTGTGAATTTGAATTTTTGATTTGTGGCTTTTCTAGCCGAAACATTTTTTTTGGTCCTTTACGAGCTTTTGGTCCTGAACAGAAAAAGTTTGTCTAAAATGATCATTTTCTCCCACCCTGTATGTTTTTCCAAAATGTGTAAACGCCAATCTTTATTAATTTAAAATCGAGGGAAAGTCTTTTAAGACTATTTTCGCGTAGCTACTCTGAATCTGGTAGTTGCCCTCACTGACCCAAAAATAATTTCCATCCGGTATACAATCTGTTACCGGCGTCCGGGTATTTTTAAAAACCGGTAATATGAGTTACCTACCGTACTATAGTTTTATTAAGTTCAATAATATACCTAAACAAACATTTTCAGTAGCCTTTGCCCAATGATTTGATGTATACAGTATGTTACCGGCGACCGGGCATTTATTAAAATGCGTAACATGGTTTGCCGGACTTTAAGCGTAGTAAGTGCAATAATATAACTAAACGTATTCAGTGGTGTGTGGCCAACGGTTGTATGTGTACAGTCTGATACCAGTAGGCAGTGATGATGGTTGCGTTATTATTGTTTGTCGTAGTTTCTGTCACTTTTAAATATTAACGAGTGACACATGCCACGATAAACGCTGGACCATCAAAAGCCTCCAGATATAAATTGTCTGTAAGCTGTAAATGTTGGGTGTAGGGAGATGGTCACGTTCGGGTGTGCTTCGCTGTGGGATACCCCCATTTGCCAGAATTTCATTTGCCATAATTTTATTTGCCATCCTATTCAACACACATAATATTGTTTCTCATAACATCTTATGCCATACTTATTGTTTACTATATTAATCATTTGCCAGAAACTTCGTTTCCCATAAAGTCAATTTTCATAATATCATTTGTCAGAATCATCGAAATCCGTAATTATCACATGCCACAACATCGTTTGTCATCCAAATTAGCTACCAGAAAAGACAATTTCCATAATGTTTTTTGTCAGAATCATCGGAATCCGTAAATATTACATGCCATAACATAACTTGTCATCCAAATGACCCTCCAAAAAGTGAAACTGCTATTAAAAAGTAGGTTAGGTTAGGTTAGTATTCTGGGTGCCTGTGGTGTCGCATAACGTCGTCCTAAATTTTTTGGCCGAGAATATTTGTCATAATGTTAAATGGCATCCTACTCGTTTAGCCTACGTAATTTTGTGCATACACAGTGCTAGGTTAATGGTTTAAAGATATGATCAAGTAATAAACCAGGGCAAAACCAACTTCGATTGGTTAGGTTTCTAGAGTAGGGCGGACTTAAAAGCGTTGACTAAAAAATACTTAAGTATTTTTAATTCATTGTTTACGCATCCTCATTTTTGTAAAACCAAAAAAGGGGGACGGGGGGGCGAAGCCCCCCATGAGGGGGACTCGGGGGGCGAAGCCCCCCGCATTAAAAAAGAACATATTTTAGTTCCCCACCCTAACCTGGATAGGTTCGTTAGGTACCTTTTATCCCTTAGAGCAGAAATAGAAGCCCCGCGCAGCGGGGCTTCGTCGACCGGTTCCCAGAAGCCCGTTTTTTCAAACGCTTGTAACTTTTAATAATATAGCTAGTACTTATTTGAAAAAAATGATAATTACTGATGGCGTTTGAATATTCCATTAAATAATATTATTGCACTTAATAATATGGCCAACAATTAATATGGCAACAATTGCTTCTGGCATTTGAATATTCTATTAAACCATATTATTGCACTTAATAATATGGAAAAGAAATAGGATGGCATTGTATGATTATTGAAGGTAATATTCGGGTAAACAAGCAGTATGTCATACAATTTTTATGGTAAACAAATCATTCGGGCAAATGAAATTCGGGCAAGTTAGATTCGGGCATATGAATATTATGTTAAATAACTGTCGGGCAAACAATAGACAACCGCTTCGCTGTACTAACGGACGAAGCCTCAAGTCCGTCATACGCGTCCTTGTCGGCAGTAGGTCGAATCTGCCCCGTTTATTCTAATGGGTAGATCGCACCCCTCAGGCAATGCTGGTGACCATAACATAACATACATTTTTCAATGGCATGTAAAAATGAATATTAGAGAGATACATTCATATAGATACTTAAATACCTGGCTGCCTCTTAGCCACGACCAAGAAACAAATATTCGTGATAAATAAATACACAAATAATTTCCTCGCCGGTATTTGAACTCTAAACACTATACGTATAATTATGTATACCGAAATACGATTGAAAATAAGTTGCATATCGAAAATAAGTTTCAAGAGAAAGATGGCCGAAATTTTCATTTTTCGAAGTTCGCGATAAGCCTAGAGAATTAGCTAACTAAATACATATAATACTTACATGCAGCAACTAGACCATCATGGAGGCTTTTATTGTCACGGAGTAACGAGATGAAGATTTTAGAATTTATAAGTAACGTGAGACTCTAACATATTTAAATATTTAGCAAACGGGTTACTCACGCAATTTATGTCGATACAAACATACATACATGTCCGGCAATTATCGACGTAAATTACGTGAATAACCCGTTTGCAAAATATTTAAATGATGATGATGATGATACCTAGATGAAGATTCTTGACAATGTCCTGAGCACTATTTAATTAAAAAATCTAACTAAAGAAATGTAACTCCAATAAAAACCCGCTTGATGGTAACAGACTGTATGTATATCAGTTATCACTTGAAATGTAGTAATAAACTCAAATTTGTGCGCCTCCGTGCGACCGTACCTATGTACAGTCGACAAAAAATGTGTTCTACCACTTTTAGACTTTATTATGACTAATAATTCATCATCATCATAATCATCATCATATCAGCCGAAAGACTTCCACTGCTGAACGTAAGCCTCCCCCAAAGATTGCCACAATGACCTGTCCTGCGCCACCCGCATCCAGCGGGGTGAGGCGGGCGGCGACGGGTGGTGACGGGTGGCAGCGGGAGGAGGCGGGCGGCGGCGATGGGAGGCGGGTGGCGGTGGGTGGCGACGGGTGGCGGCGGGGGGAGGCGGGCGGCGACGGGTGGTGGGCGGCAGCGGGGGGAGGCGGGTGGCGACGGGGACGGTTGATGACGGGTGGCAGCGGGGGGAGGCGAGTGGCGGCGGGCTGAGGCTGGAGATGGCGGGTGGCGACGGGTGGCGTTGGGTGTCGACGGGTGGCAGTGGCGGGAGGTGGGTGGCAACGGGTGGCGGCCACGCAACGCGCACGTACACGCATCTGGTGTGACCCAGCCTTTATGATTGCACATAATTATAAATAGTATCAATTCTATCTTTAAAAATATTGCCACGTTACATGTAGTTGCTCAGGCATATACTATGCGAGTGTGCGAGCGGGAGGGCAGTAGGCGCGCCGTCACGTACAGGGCAACAGGAACGGGGCCCGCGGGTGAATTCAGATTTTTTCCTAGGTTGATGCCCGATCTTATAAACTACAATCAATTTCATTAATAAATTACCATTCAATTTTTTTTGTGCCCACGATAATTAAATGGCGGCAAATTTAAAATTTCAAACAGACGAATACGGGTGCATGAGGTATTTCTGGAATTATACGTTGCACTGGATGGATGGAAGGCGGCCACTTCATTTTGTCTTTCCTTTATACGTAATTTCCTAGGGAGTTAATATTCTATACTTAAAATACCTAAATATATTAATATTTGTAAACTATGTACGATTAATATATTTATTAATAATCGTATTTTTTTCAACTATGCTGAATTCGAACGTAGGAATGGAACATTATCGTCGAAGGTCAAATGGAATTAAAAAAAAAATGGTTTGGTAGAATAACCTCGCCATAGTTCTTCGGTTTTGTTGCCAGCTGTAGCTACTGGCTAAGTGGCAAGTTGGCAACGTCGCTCGTTCGTTCGCTCGCAGTGGAGATTCTATTTTGCAAGTTACCTATTAGGCTATATGTAGACTATAATGTAATACTTATTATGATTATAGCATGATTATAGTTATTTCAAAACTTGACGCTTCAATCATGATATTTATGATGGTGAAATTTGTACCGTGATTTATAATACGAGATAGGAGTTATTACTATTACCAGTGGCGGCTGTAGGCGCTGCACTACCTACCATAAAATTTGACAGAATC
Source organism: Thaumatotibia leucotreta (assembly GCA_025490895.1). NCBI lineage: Eukaryota > Metazoa > Arthropoda > Insecta > Lepidoptera > Tortricidae > Thaumatotibia > Thaumatotibia leucotreta. The sequence continues at coordinate 20,559 of JALPQI010001846.1, forward strand.
GTCATCAATATTCATTTTTAAATACTCCACGACATTTCTATATTTTTGTTTTCATATAAATAACTACAACTATAGTGGACACCACGCCACTACCGTTCCCGCAGTTCTAAAATTTCGCGCCGTGAGCATATTTTTGGGATTTTTATTTTTGCTGGTGCAAATATCGAATTTGACGGAAATGAGCCTATGATAGGCAACAGAGATTCAGGAGCGTATATTTAGGGATTTGCTAAACATCTAATAATTCATTTGGTGTTAAACCGTATCTCGAGCTCTATCTAAATCTACATATTAGCATCATCAGCCCTTCGGCGAAAATCGAAATCCGCAAATTTCGAGGATTAGTCCCGCTCATTGCCCGCTCACGACACCTTCGTTGGAGTGACAGCAGAGAAAAATCTTCGAAATTTACGAATTTCGATTTCCGCGAACTTCGAAATCAGCAAATTTTGGGGATTTGTTGCTGTCCTAATCAATTCAAGACGCCTTTGTTGAAATAACAGAGCTAGATGTTCTAAATTTACGGTTTTCGGAGTCTGTGGTAGGCTTTTTACTTAAAGTGACAAAGACACAATGTATGTTTACAAATTTCGATAGTTATGGAAGATTGGAGTGACAAAGAAAAATCCTCGAAATTTACGAATTTCGTTTTTCGCGGTAGGGCCACAGGGCTTTATTTGCGGTTTTACACCTATATTCGCATCCTCTCATTTTTGTGCAAAATTGATTTTAGTGACATCTATGGCCTCTTTTGTCCTAAACGGATCTATCCATTTAATGTTTTACTCCGATAGCAAGCTAAAATTCAATGACGAGATCATTAATCTATTGCACGATAGATGGCGTTTAAATGAATCAATGCTAATAAATTTAAAATCTTCATACATATATTTCTATTGTTTGAAAGGCTGTAAAATGATTTTCTTTGCTACGATATGTTAATTCAATTAAAAATATATATTGTCAGATACTGAGAGGGGAGAATATAAGCAGTCAAAATACGTTTATGTGCCAATGGCGCACGCGGCGCCATCTGTTAACTTTTTTGAAAAAGAATTTAGAGTTGTATGGGGCGAACAGTCTATGTATAAGTTAGTCTATGGTATGTGCGAAAGCGCGCACGATAAACAAGCCACACCACAATAAGCCAACAAGTGTCATCATAAGCCTATTGGTCATCATCAGTTGACTAAGGCATTGGCAGCAGCATCATCATAGTGGGCACACTACAGCGCTCGCTAACCCGCTTATGAGCAACCAACTATTATGGATACCTTATAATGCGTCCATACGCATAGGTAATAGGAGAGGCCTATGTCCAGCCACTGGACATAGGCGTGGAGTTTTCTGTACTCACAGCGACGGGATATGCTTAAACGACCTACAGTTGCCCATCCCAAACCCAAACCCAAAGATGCGAACCCATCTTTGAGTATATTTTTCTCAAATCTGTAGTTCTCAAGAATTGCGATATCTAGTAAAGTGTCAGTGTCAGCGTTATATCTCGTACTCTCATATATTGTAATGAATTAAATATGTGCTACGTAATAGGATCCTTTTAAATGATGCTTACCTACTTTACACGCTTTAGTTACTTAGTTGTAATATATTTTAAAACTGAGAAAGTCTTTCGCCTCAATACATTAGCCGGTATCGGAGATATCTACGATGGATGTAGTTTGACGTCGATTTAGCGCGCCATTACACACAACCGTGTCACGCTGGACAGACTTCCAATGCCCGCTAAACCATTAATTCCAAAAGATATCGACAGGCCTAACGTTTTCCAATATTATCGCCACAATTTATTGCGCTAGTCTGTATTCATAAATAAACAAGATGCTGAATTCCAATTCGATATGGAGGGAAAATAAAAATGACATGTATCTACCTATAATCAGACCAATCTTGGAAAGATAAAACATGTAACATGAATAGGGAAGTGAGGGCGTGTCAATTATGTAATAAGTATTCTATTATAATTCGAATATTTTCCTGAGCATGTTTCGATATTCTTAGAAATCTGCAATAGAGATAACAACCATCTGATTTTTGTACCGTGTGTAAATCTAATTTGGGTTAATCTAATTTAATTCTTATTTTTGAGTTACACTTAATCTAGTAACTGGAGTTCGAGGCCAAAGAATCTACGAAAATATTGCCACAACAATGAAATGTTCTTACAATAGTAAATCCTTGTTTTCTAAAAACAGACGTTGAGATATGTTATTTATTGGTAATTTTAATTCTTTAATTTATAGAAAAAATATTATTTACGTATTTTCACGTAAATATAAGATACTTTAATAAAAACTTTATTATCCGCAATTATTAGTAACAAAGTTGGTATTGCGCTGGTATCACCTCAGGTGTTAATAACATTTGGTACAGCAATTTAACTACACATAAATTAAAAGGTAGGTATGGTTAAATGACTAAAGACTGATTTTTCAATCCCCAGTTAACAGTACCTGTCAAATAAATGTTAGCCCTGTCATTTTTTGACTGATGATTTTAGAAAAGGATGGGGTTAATTTTAACTAACGGATAGCATTATTTGGGGATTGAAAAATCAGCCCTAAGCAGTATAAGTACTATACTATACTATTACTAAGCAGTTTTAACCCGTAATAAGGCAGGGGTGCCTTATTACTGGTTATAATTATGGGAAAGAAATTTGGAAATGTAAAATGAAAGAAATTTGGAAATGAAAAAATGGGTAAAAATCAAGTACACTCCCATAAAAGCCGAGAGTGTACTCGATTTCAGGCCCAGGACTCAGGAGGATAAGTGATGAAGAAGACAAATAAAAAATAAATTACAAAAAATGCTTTCATTTTACATTTCCAAATTTCTTTCCAATAAAACTGCTTAGTAATAGTATAGTATAGTACTTATACTGCTTACTAATTTAACCATACCTATTGTCTTAACAAATATGGCACGCTGTCGTATGTGTTCACTGGTAATTCAACTTCTTTTTAAAATAGGCTTTGAAACGTTGGCTCTTATCATTTTAAGTTCTCTACAAGACAATTTTGTCATATCAATGTTAGTTAAGAGAAAAGAAAAGTTTTTACGTATTTACGTGTTTTTAAGAAAATCCTAGTTGTGACAGCCATATTAAACAAAAAGGCGTACAAACATTACACAGGTATATAATGTTTTTATTAGGAATTATTTTAAATAAATAAATTAAATAACAAAAAGGTTGTGGAAACCTAAAAACTTTATTTGACAATGACATAAGAGACTTTGACGGATTTGACAATAACGCAACTGTCGTAGTTTCGTTGGCCTCGAACTCCAATTACTGGTATAATTATGACCCCCAGAAATTTTAAAGTTTTTTTTAGGCAGCAATGTAGGTACGAACATTTGTTTATATTGATATAGCGGTTATGTCATCTGCTTTTGAAATTAGCTGTCAACAAATGTTAAACTTGAGTGTGCTGCTCTACATTGCGCGCCGAATTATTGTGTATGAATAATATTGTTGCTTTCATTTTAAGTAAAAGTTATCTAAATGTACTTATTATGTCCTGGACTAACCCCCGCTAAGAGCTTCGCCCGTATTAGACTTACACCGTGTATTTATTATTTATGAAGATTTAACATTGAAAATATATTAGGCTTTTGATTTAAGGTTTTTAATGTTTAATAAAAACGTTTGCGACTACCGAAAAGTTGTACTAATAAATACGAAATAAATGTGTCTTAACAAATACAGACTCTAATGTCAATATAGACAGATAGCTACTCTTTCGTACAGGTGGGTTGAAGGGTCCTGTATATTTAGGAAAGCAACAAACATTGAAGCCTTTCAGAGTCGATAATGTTTTATGCATTAGCTCTAAATGTTTTCCTTTGCGCAGGTTTTACGGGGAGAAAGTGCGAAAAGGACCCATGCTACTCGGAGCCATGCTTGAATGGAGGCTCCTGCATGAGCCTAGCGATGAACGGGTCCACGACGTTCCATTGCGCGTGCGCCGACGGCTGGACGGGCGCGCACTGCGAGCTGCCCACGGTGGGCGGCGCGTGCGCCGACAAGCCCTGCGTGAACGGCATCTGTATAGAACAGACGGACATCGATGCCGAGGGGCATGAATACCGCTGCTTCTGCTTGCCAGGTAATCTATAGTACATTGTGTATCTAGGAGGTAAGTACTGTATTACAAACGAGTGTTAGAATCCTGACGCCCTAGGCGGAGAGCTTTTAATGATTCAAGTTCGTATACCGTTTACCGGCCGTGATGCATACGATGTTTTTCATCACACTTGCGTTCAACAAAATAAGTTACATTCTTAAATGACGTAGTAACAATTCTATAACTCGCTAGGGAATTTCACATTCTACAACTCAAGCGATCCATGCAAACAATCGCGCCTTTAACCCTCAAAAACGACCACCATATAGCTCTATCTTTTTGATTTTTTTTCTTGTACAGAATTTTTCGTACTATATAGGTACGTAATGGCGTTGAGACCCTCGATTTTTTTGAGTTTTGCCCGTTAAAGGGTTAGAAAGCAAGTCTGATGAAAAATGTTAAGGAGGTTATTTGTTTAGGATTCCACAATTGTATGATTTAGCAATGACGCCATTACAAGATGTAAAATAAAATATTTTAAAATAAAAATTAAACCGCCTTCAAAAATTAACCCAAACTAAAAAGTAAAAAATAATTTTAGTTCCTACTTCTTAGGATTTCCTACCCAAACCTTTAAACCTTTTACCCTATTCATTGAAATAAAATATTATGGCTAGGTATCCTACAGATTTCTTAGAAGTCGGTGCCAAGTGCCGCCGATTAGGAATGGAACAGAATGATCTACCTCAGTCATTTTGATGAAAACATAACCGGAGTGACAGTAAGTTACAAAGCTCTATCGAATACAATCATATACTCGCGAAGTGAACATATTTGGCTTGGCACCGACTTCTAAGAAATCTGTAGGATACCTAGCTTTAATATTTTATTTCAATGAATAGGGTAAAAGGTTTAAAGGTTTGGGTAGGAAATCCTAAGAAGTAGGAACTAAAATTATTTTTTACTTTTTAGTTTGGGTTAATTTTTGAAGGCGGTTTAATTTTTATTTTAAAATATTTTATTTTTTGCTTTTTAGTAGTGTAAAATCGTTATTTAGTGTACTCTAAATATTTATAATTAGAATATACTGCACTATAATAGGCCAGAAAATCTGAATCTATATTATTTAAAGAATCACTAACCGCTAACCAACATGTCATAACTACTAAGCAAACACTTGAATAGATCTCGAAAATGTATGACAGTTATATTCAAAGAATTATCCTCCAACTCCTAATCGTTAAGGAGTTATACCTTTCGTCATCAGCTCACCAACATGAGACTATGACCACCTAAAAGCAAATATTCAAATAGCTTCCAAAATACATGAACTATGTTATATTTAAAGAATTACCCCCAACTCCTCATCTCTAAAGAGTTGTACCTTCCATCATCAGCTCACCGACATGAAAGGATGACCACCTAAACGCAAATACTCGAATAGCTTCCAAAATACATGAAATATGTTATATTTAAAGAATTGTCCCCCAACTCCTAATCTCTAAGGAGTTGTACCTTTCATCATCAGCTCACCAATATGAAAGGATGACCACCTAAAGGTAAATACTCAAATAGCTTCCAAAATACACAAAATATGTTATACTTAAAGAATTATCCCCCAACTCCTAATTGCTAAGGAGTTGTACCTTCCATCATCAGATCACCAACTTAAAACGTGCATGACTAGACGCAAATACTTGATTAATCTTCGAAAATTAATGAAAAATGTCATGTGTGCCTACAACATTTGAAGAGTTCCCTCGATTTCTCTAGGATCCCATCATCAGATCTCAATTCGGTGACAATGGAACTAACTAGAAGATATACCCTTTCAAACAAAAAAAGAAGTTTTCAAATCGGTCCACGCGTCTTCGAGTAATCGGGGAACACATATAAAAAAAAAGATTTCGACGAATTGTAAACCTCCTCCTTTTTGAAGTCGGTTAATAATTTCAAAGGTTATAGGTAACAGCCTTAGCATGCCTATATTATTTAAAGAATCACTAACCGCTAACCAACATGTCATAGCTTACTAAGCAAACACTTGAATACATCTCGAAAATGTATGACAGTTGAACATTCAAAGAATTATCCTCCAACTACTAATCGTTAAGGAGTTATACCTTTCATCATCAGCTCACCAACATGAGACTATGACCACCTAAAGGCAAATATTCAAATAGCTTCCAAAATACATGAACTATGTTATATTTAAAGAATTATCCCCCAACTCCTAATCTCTAAGGAGTTGTACCTTCCATCATCAGCTCACCGACATGAAAGGATGACCACCTAAACGCAAATACTCGAACAGCTTCCAAAATACATGAAATATGTTATATTTAAAGAATTGTCCCCCAACTCCGAATCTCTAAGGAAATGTACCTTTCATCATCAGCTCACCAACATGAAAGGATGACCACCTAAAGGCAAATACTCAAATAGCTTCCAAAATACACGAACTACGTTATACTTAAAGAATTATCCCCCAACTCCTAATTGCTAAGGAGTTGTACCTTCCATCATCAGATCACCAACTTAAAACGTTAATGACTAGAGGCAAATACTTGATTAGTCTTCGAAAATAAATGAAAAATGTCATGTGTGCCTACAACATTTGAAGATTTCCCTCGATTTCTCCAGGATCCCATCATCAGATCTGGATTCGGTGACAATGGGACCAACTAGAAGGTATACCCTTTCAAACAAAAAAAGAATTTTTCAAATCGGTCCACGCGTCTTCGAGTAATCGGGGAACATACATAAAAAAAAAAAAAAGATTTCGACGAATTGTTAACCTCCTCCTTTTTGAAGTCGGTTAATAACCAAGGTGCGGAAAATATTGTCTCAGTTAAAGATGTTATATTTCTCTTACAGTTTGATTTTGTCATAAGAATGTCTGCTCCTTGAAAATAACGAAGTCCGGGCTAATCAGTCATTCAATATTAAAATACAAATTAGGCAACTGTAACCTTTCTCGAATTCTCACCTTACCATAATGTTTATACTCTGCGGTATATTATATTACTAGCTTTTGCCCGCGGCTTCGCACGCGTAGATTTTGGACTTCTATGAAAAAAAATGTTTTGAACCGACTTCAAAAAAGAAGGAGGTTATCATTTCGATTGTATGTAGTTATATATTATGCATGTTACACGGTTTCCTGCAAATAATGAATCCTATTTAATTTTTTTTTCTCAGGAGATTCAAAAGTGGCCGAAATAAGTTTAATATTTGTGATATTTTTTTGGGTTTCGCCGTGACTTGTTGGCAATCATTTAATCGAATGTTGTTTCAAAGACAACGGTTCAAGTATTTTCATTTCATCGACAAGTCATTCTGTCGAAGAATAGTTTTTAGTAAATTTAGATCAGGGAATTTTGAATGGTGCTTGAGGTTTTCCTTTACGGGTTCTTATTTTAGTTTGGTTTAAATTTAGTAATATTTATTCCGCAGTTCTAAACTAACCCTGAACCTACTTTGATAGCTGTTCGCTTATGTGTGGGGTCACAGTTGTAACCTAACTTAAACATATTTTAATAGCCGTTCGTTTCTATGTGGGGTCGCACTGGTCGCAGTTCTAACCAAACCTAAACCTACTTTGATAGCCGTTTGCTTTTGTATGGGGTCGCAGTTCTAACCTAAACTAAACCTACTTTGATAGCCGTTTGCTTATGTGTGGGGTTGCAGTTCTAACCTAACCTACTTTGATAGCCGTTTTCTTTTGTGTGGGGTCGCAGTTCTAACCTAACCTAAACCTACTTTGATAGTTGTTCGCTTATGTGTGGGGTCGCAGTTCTTACCTAAACTAAACCTACTTTGATAGCCGTTTTCTTTTGTGTGGGGTCGCAGCTCTAACCTAACCTACTTTGATAGCCGTTTTCTTTTGTGTGGGGTCGCAGTGCTAACCTAAACTAAACCTGCTTTGATAGCCGTTTGCTTATGTGTGGGGTCGCAGTTCTAACCTAACCTAAACCTACTTTGATAGCTGTTCGCTTATGTGTGAGGTCACAGTTTTACCCTAACATAAACCTATTTTAATAGCCGTTCGTTTCTGTGTGGGGTCGCACTGGTCGCAGTTTTTACTTAACCTAAACCTACTTTGATAGCCTTTTGCTTATGTGTGGGGTCGCAGTTCTAACCTAACCTAAACCTACTTTGATAGCTGTTTGCTTATCTGTGGGGTCACAGTTCTAACCTAACCTAAACCTATTTGAATAACCGTTCATTTCTGCGTGGAATCGCAATGGTCGCAGTTTTAACCTAACCTTAAACTATTTTGATAGTCGTTTGCTTATGTGTGGGGTCGCTGTTCTAACCTAACCTAAACCTACTTTAATAGCCGTTAGTTTCTGTGTGTGGTTGGAGTTCATACCTATCATAAACCTACTTTCAAAGCCGTTCGTTGCTGTGTGGGGTTACTATTCAAACCTAACCTGAACCTCCTTTGATAGTCGTTCGTTTCTGTGTGGAGTCGCATTTCTAATTTAACCCAAAACCTACTTTGATAGCCGTTCGTTTCTGTGTGGGGTCGCAGTTCTAACCTTTCCTAAACCTAAGTAGAATCTTACCTTATTACATTCTGTTTGAAGTCTGTTTCATTGAACAGCATATTAGTATGACATAATTAAATACTTAATTGCAAATAAACTACACGAATTAGAAAGCTGAATTTACAGCGAGGCGGCCCGCGTACCCGCGCTGCTTATACATATACTGTCCGCGAGCTGTCAAACAAACATTTGAAATTCGTTCGCTTTGAATCATATGTCGCCATGCAAAATTGTAGATATTTTTAACGAACAAACAAATAAATATGGTTTTGTCTAGACATAAAATATAAAACCTCACAATGACCTTTTATGTAGCAAACTGCATTACTTACCAAAATTTAATATTAAAAGTATCTACGTATTCATCGTACCTATGTTACTTGTATATAACATGGTATGTAGATAAGTACCTACATCTTCATTGGCAAGAACACTTCTATGAAGTTTTGAATTAAATAGCCCAACGAATTTGGTTCCTTCATACAAACTTTAACCTTCCATTTAACCCCTACAGGGAATGAATTTTCAAAAAACCTGAAACATGTGTTTACTTATTTATTGTTAAAAACATTCATGTGAAGTTTCGAATAAAATAACCCAACTAATCTTATTTCCCCATACAAACTTTAACCCTCCATTTAACCCCCCTAGGGAATGAATTTTCAAAAAACCTGAAATACGTGTTTACTTATTTATTGTTGTAAACATTCATGTGAAGTTTCGAATAAAAAAGCCCAACCAATCTTATTTCCCCATACAAACTTTAACCCTCCATTTAACCCCTTTAAGGGATGAATTTTCAAAAAACCTGAAAAATGTGTTTACTTATTTATTATTAAAAACTTCCTGTGAAGTTTCGAATAAAATAGCCCAACTAATCTTATTTCCCCACACAAACTTTAACCCTCCATTTAACCCCCATAGGGAATGAATTTTCAATAAACCTGAAATACGTGTTTACTTATTTATTGTTAAAAACATTCATGTGAAGTTTCGAATAAAATAGCCCAACTAATCTTTTTTCCGCATACAAACTTTAACCCTCCATTTAACCCCTTTAAGGGATGAATTTTCAAAAAACCTGAAACACGTGTTTACTTATTTATTATTAAAAACATTCCTGTGAAGTTTCGAATAAAGTAGCTCAACTAATCTTATTTCCCCATACAAACTTTAACCCCCCATTTAACCCCTTTACGGAATGAATTTTCAAAAATCCGTTCTTAGTGCGCCTCTAAACATTATAAAGAATGTACATGCCAAGTTTGAACTCTCTAGGACCAGCGGTTTGGGCTGTGCGTTGATTTAAGTCAGTCAGTCAGTCAGTCAGTCAGTCAGTCAGTCAGTCAGTCAGTCAGGACATTGCCGTTTATATATATAGATTTTTGAATAATAGGATCATCATAACGTTAATTAAGAGTGATGACACAACAGGGGAAATGAATTAACAATTAGACGTTTATTCGACTCGAAGGGAAAATACCTAATGGTACATGCCTTCTGCGTTGGATTTATAAAATATTGCATTATATCAACTACATACTTAGTCTTTTTTCGATATCTTATCTTATAAGACATTGCATAGTATTGTCCTTGTTACACTACATAACATCCCTTCTGATGGTACATAACTTACACATTGGGCTAGTTATAAGAAAGAATAATGTACACTCAGTATTTTATTCCTTTTTACATGAGCAGCGAGCACAATTTTTAAAGTAAAAATTGCTTTGTTAGTCTCTGGCAGTGAAGCTTAAGAGGATAAGAACCATTTCACCGTACAAACTTTTCTCTCTAGAATATACTATTCTTAGGGCAGCCTTATACCTGTAAGTTATTATATTACGTAAGGCCGGGATTACACCTGTGAGTTACAGGGACCGAGCTATACTAAAGAATGAGATAGTAGTGATATTCACCTCCCATTCCTTAGTATAAGTTACGTGAGAACTTACAGGTGTAATTCCGGCCTAAGTTGTAGAGACGGAGTTATTAGCTGAATTGCGATAGTGATACTTTATATGAATTATTTTTTTTACTATAAGGGTCAGTCGTCCGGTAGAGTCCGGTATAGTTTTTTACAAATTTGATCATCTTTGTGATACTATATTGGAGTGACTAAAAAGAATCTCGATAGCATTCTAGCATATAATGGAAGATAATTACAATTCTAACTGAATAAGTCAAGTACTTTTCTATTTTTGTTCTTAGTTTTTTAATAATGTAACTACCTCAATCTGAGAGCTGTTTCTCAATTTGATTGAAGGGGTAACTCATGTTCACTTTTTTATAATCAAACTGATATTAAAACGGTATGTAGGTTGTATATTATATAAGCTGGAAAGGAGTCGTTTAAAGAATAAATGGAACACTTTTTATCATTTTCATATATATTTTCCGAATAAGTGAAAAATATAGATACAGTATTGTAAGAATCAACGACCTCGCATAACAAGGTTTCTTACAATCGTGTTTTTTGATACTAAATAATAATATAAATGTGTTGAAACATTTTTTTTTTATAAGAAGAGTTCATTATTATCTCAAGAATTGCATTTTATATGCGTTAATTTCATTGTTAACGATCTTTATGTTCAAGTCTACAACGGGCTCTTAATTGTGTTGGCGCTTGTATACAATTTATCGCATAGCTACGATCGTAGCGCTTCGTCGTAGCTGATAACATGGGTTTCCAGCTTTGAAAAAGTCGTCAAGCGTATGAGCAAAACAGATTAAGAATTTGTGAAGCTATATATTGTGGCACGTTTTGACTTAATGGTGCTCCCATATTGGAATTATAAAATGATATAATAATTTAATAATAAATATTTTATTGGCATCTTGGTGAACCATAATAAAAATCGATGTTTTGTGTAGAAATTGTAAACCATCTGTATCTTTTATTTCTTTTTTTATTGTATAAAAATTAGGAAAGCGGTGTACCGTATTATATTTAAATGTATATCATCATCATCTAGTCCTAGCCGATTTCGGCCACGGCGACTGGTTACACTGGTTGTTGAGCGCGTCTTTCATGTGCTCTCAGGTGACTGATGTAGCCAATCTTTGCAGTAAATGTGCGGCCACAGTCGCTGCAAGTCAGCACCCCTCCAATAAAATGGTAATTAATGACCGCAGGTGGCCTGGTCTTCAACTCGTTGCGCCTAAGATCGAGTTGCTCGCATCTTTCATTTTCAAAGCGTTGCACTTTGCTCTGCACTGTACGCCTCCATTTAGGTCGATCTTGGGCTAAAGTCTCCCATTGTGAAGGTTCCAGGTCGCATCTCCGCATATGCCGCTTTAGCACATCCTTATACCGTAGGAGTTGGCCGCCCTGATTTCGCTTGCCTTCCTGCAACTCCGAGTAAAAGATGTAAATGTATATATTGCCGATGTTGGCCATAAATGAATAAAAAACCCTTATGTACCCACAAAAAGGCGTTGACCGGAAACAATCAATGAGATGCGAAAAACCGAAACCTACCTAAGTATACCAACGTATCATCGCGCTTCAATAGCATTGATTTATGACCCGTACATAAACTGTACGGCATATAAATTTACCCCGTCTAACAATAAATATTATGTAACATGTATAAATTATCGCAAGCCGATGACACAATAGAAAGTATAATACGTGTACCTAATCTCTATTGAACTGAATGACCTTATCTCTATCACATGCTTGTGTTTGTGTTTTAGGGGTCGTAAATGTAATAAATCGTTTTGAAGTTAGTCGATTTAATAATGGTTAATCGTGTTTGCGAACGTCGAGCGAGCGAAATTGTGGGAGTGATTTATTTGAAGATCAGTTGGAAGGTTGCCCGCTACCGTGCAGTCACGCTCGTCACTTGACGCGATGCCGCCTAACCGCCTTGCCATGCTTACTGGCCCCAAATGTATGTATTTGTGTATTTAATTATATTGCACCCAAACACATTTGCTTCATGCATCAAACCCTGTTGATAAATTACGTACTTACACCCCAGGCTAAAAGTAACAAAAATGCCAATATATTTAACCGTTTTTTTACTATATACTGAAAATCTGTTGTAAATACCATGATATGACATAATATTGTGGAAGTAAGTATGTAGGTTACTTTATCCAATAACAATAGGACGCAATATGAATCTAATAACATTTTCTATCCGATGCTTCCAAGAGAGCACTTTCAGGGCATCCTAGGAAGATATTAATATTAGACGATGTAATTGTTATTTTATAGGTAAATATCGAGATAAAACTTTGAACTATTTATTTAATAAATAGTAAATTGTCTCACTAGAGATCAAAATGATATATTTCCGGCGAGGGCATTTGATTGAAACCCGAATGAAGCGATGGATCCTGACGGTTATGTGGCATTCAAGCCTCATCGCCCAAGACGAAAATAATTTTGATACCGTGTGACACATACACCACATATGAGAAAAATAAAATATATACCATATATTTAATATTTATGCAAATAATTGATTCCAAAGCAATCGTAGGTAATAGATTATGATCGTTCTGTTTTTTTCACATCTCATTGTTATTGTTTAAGCTGGCAATAGAAAGTCCTTGATGATGAAAATGAAAATGGCCACTTTGTTCTTTCCTAGTAGGGAAAAAAACTCTAATATGTGGTGTGAAAAGTATATTGTATGTTTTTCTTTTTATTATTTGCCGTATCAAACACGTTGATGTTGACCATATAGTCAATATAAAAGTAATCCGTACAGTTTGATAAACTACCTAAAATAATTGTGTAGGTATTCATAATATGCTTGTGTAAATGCGAGTAACATCCAACACAAAAGTAACGGAATGATCGAAAATACGTTTATTCTCCTTTGCAAATTCTGATAATTATTTGAAGTATCCTAATCATATCGATACCTACTATACTTAAACAATATACAAATTAAATTGAACATGTCCATTTACCTACTTTGTAGCGGTGCATGTGTAGGTAGGTATACAAAAACGTATCACGTAGGCAAGTAGACTTCTACTAAAAGGATCTACTTGAATTAAAAATCGTTTGACTTTGATTATATTCATATACCTACTAGTAGATATACCTACTTAGTCTTAAGGCCATATTCTTTGACCTCTCAACGCTAGTTTTAAGAGTCATCCAGCCTCCGCTAATACCCGTGACAGTCGCCGTCAATGATGACGTGATACTGTAATACTCATAGTGAAAATATTTACAGTACTACAACTATGTGACTAGTGTGAATCGAAACGACATAGTGTAACATAATAATAATATAAGTGATTAATTTATAATCTGGCAAGCTCTAGCAAGCCATGTGTAAAGTAGACGGTAAATTTAGAAAATACACGGATGCGAGACTATCCCATTAATATTTAATATGAAACTCGTTATAGATCCGCGGTCCTATAATTACAGTACAATTTCATAAAAAATGATGCAAACATGCTGATTTTCAAAATTTTTGATGGACTGTCCACGAAAAAAGTATATAATTATACATGATTATCAGGGGTCGAACTAATCATACAGGTGACGCAAAAATAACGTACCTAATTTTGCATTATAGGATAATGCTTTTATTTAAGCTTCCGTGCTGCATATTTCACAAAGTAATATAATAATCGCGAGTAAATCCATTACATTTATACAGGATAAAAGATGTATTTGTCAGAAGGACAGCCGAGAACGGGGTGCGAATATTTAATTCCTAGAAACTCATCGTACCTACTTACAAAGGTGTATACTATGCATGGACGCACATAATTAAACACAAGGTAAATTACGATCTTTTATTATACTACACTGATTCGCAAAAGATAAACCTCTGTCATGAGAAGAACCAGCAAGAAACTCAGACGGTCTTACTTTTTCCAAACTTTAAATAATCACAACAAGTCCACACATAAAACAAGACAACACTTTAAACTATACCGATAGAAAACGACTGGAGAGTTATAAGCTTGCGTCCATGCATCATTTACTTAACCCAGGAATGCTTTATTCCAAGTCTAAATCAAGAATGAATCCCTGAATACTGCGCTAGTGACCTTTTATACCGTCAACTCACAAACTACCGTTTCATAGGCGGGTAGATCCCAATATGACGTTTAATGTCTACCTGCATGGACCAAGCAAAGAACATCTCAAGCAAAACATTGCTTATCGTTTTCTAGATTTTATCACTCTTAACAAATTAAATGTAAACATTGCAAGTAAGACTATTCTTATTGTAAATAAGACTATTCAGACGTTCGATGCCTCGACATGTCGTACACGTCTGCGCCAACTGAAGCATGTCTCCGACACGGCCATACTGACAAGACAAGCGTCCTCGCTTGTATCTGAAACAAACACGTACACCAGTCTTTGTTACCACTCGGTCACTCCTGACCAAATTACTTCTTAATCTGTCTACATAAAATCATCTCAATTCAAGAAAAATCATTTTAATCTTTGCAACTGATTTTAGGCTCACTTGTGGTCAATTAATTACCACCAATTTAAAATCAAAAACAAACAAGTACCATCTGGCTTTCCTAGCCACATTTTACGTAAAACATTACAGAAAACTTACGGAATAATATAATCTCATTCATGGCATATTGACTATCACATAATCACGAACATTACGCGCATCCCTAAGGGATCGCCGATTCAACCCTATGACACTACAGTCTCAAAAACGCGACCTCCGCCAGAGCCTGTCGCGCACCGCGTACCCACGGACTACTCACAGGCAGACACAACGGGTTACGGCTACGATCAAGCCTCTGGTACGGTCGACCCATTCTGACCTCAATACATAATGGGATAGAAAGGACTACTATTACATTTTACGAAATCAAATTTGAAACAATTTTACACACAATCATTTCACACTCCTCTTCTATAACCTGTTAGAGGATCGTAGGAACATCTTACAATCGTCCACATGACTCTATACACATCCACCACTTTAGCAAGGCACGGTATACCACCAACAGTTATCAGAAATACTGTAAGCAAACTCATCGCCCATGACCTCAGCAATGTACACAGAAAAACAATCTACAGTCATCAACATGTCACAAAACACCCGCTATCCGAGTAAAGTACACGGACACATCTATAACCGTCAGCGCGGTCACTGACTGACCTGAGTTTAACTGACTGACCTGAGTAAGTAAAGTTTGCAAGAACACTCTCAACAACATTGTTGGCAAACTCATCATCCACGACCTTAGCAAGGTACGCAGGAATACCATCTACAGTCACCATTAATACTGTAGGAACACTTCATCTACGACCTCAGCGAGGTACGCAGGAATACCATCTACAGTCACCATAATACTGTAGGCACACTTCATCCACGACCTCAGCTAGGTACGCAGGAACACTGTCTACAATCATCACATGATTGTACGAAAACCATCCACAGTCACCAAACTGACTGTGGGCATACTCTGAAGCCAACTTATTACTTTGCCCAACATACGATTTACAACATTCGTCATCACGTTTGGGATTTTGACAAGACAATGTCAAAAATCATGCCACTTTAGGCAATTAACACCCCGGCACATTTTTACCCCCAGAACGTAACGGTATACCAAAAATTCACATCTATCATCACGTCATCAAATATCACTCAGTTACATTTCTTGAAAACCAAGTTCTGTTTTACCAATTAAAAGTCAAAATGATTTAAACTAAAGAGTCAATCCCTCGACTCAAACAAAAACGTAAGTTACTCAACCAGGTTACACCATAACCATGCACCTGATTCAATTTCTGTCCATGGGCTTGTTAGGATCCAATAACCCATCAGAAGTTAACCATTTCAGCCGCGTAAGTGCTACTCCTCGCAAAGAGTATACTGCACATAAAAAGCAGTTCACGTGCACCTTTTACATGCTCCGGAACTTCCGATGCGATTATTAGATCACGCTCAATCCATCGAACTTGCTCTCAGTCCATTGAAAGCTCAAATGACATAAGAACTCATTAAATAAAAATAAAATAAATAAATAAATAAATATCTTAGGACATCTTACACAAATCAACCTAGTCCCACGGTAAGCTCAATTAAGGCTTGTGTTGTGGGTACCAGGCGACGATATATATAATAGATAGATACGTATAGATACTTAGATACATACACAGCCATGACCAAGGAACAAACATTTGTGATAAATAAATACACAAAGAATGCCCTCGCCGGGATTCGAACCCGGAACCTCCAGCTTCGTAGACAGGGTCACTACCAACTAGGCTACAGAGGCTGACAATTAAACTTAACAATTACCCTTTCCGCATTTAAAGTAGTTAATACAAAATTAAATGCCGCAATTCAGTATCATATTTTCTTTAGGTACTCATTTAATCAACTAAGGGAATTAAAATCAACTTCATTAACATTTGAAACAGACTAGCCAGTCTGTCTATGTACTTACTACTTTACTAGCTAGTAACCGACATAGTTCTACAATAGTATAAATGAAACACTTCACTTCAACAAAAACAACAAATGGGTTGCAGTACTCACAGCAGTTACAATACTCCAGATGCTACACCGAGCAATAGAGTCTTAACAACCACCTCCGTGGCTGTCGGACAATCAAAACGCATTGACCACTTACACCATTAAACCAAACGCACGCCATCACAGTCGTGGCCGCACTGAGACGGAAAAATAGATCCGATTTTACACCTACGACTACGAATGATAAATGGTGTATGTAGTCCGAGAAAACTGAACCCAACAAAAATGTAAATAGTTTCATTCCACGATTGCAAACTATACGATTGCAAACTATAATGACTAATTCTAGTACCCACCATTTTAATTGAACTAAGGTAGTCAAACTGAAACTATTGACGGTCCAAATAATAAGAAATGATTATCATCATCATCACCATAACCACCATCATCATCACAATAACCATCATCATCATCATAATAACCATCATCAACATCATAACCACCATCATGATCATAACAACCATCATCATCATAACCACCATCATCATCATAACCACCATCTTCATCATAACTACCATCATCATCATAATCATCATCATCACCATCATCTCCACCATCATCATCATCACCACCATCATCATTATCATCACCACCATCATCATCATCACCACCATCATCATCATCACCACCATCACCACCATCATCATCACCACCATCCTCATCACCACCATCATCATCATCATCATCACCATCATCATCATCATCATCATCATCATCATCATCATCATCATCACCATCATCATCATCATCATCATCCTATATCAGAAATTGTTAAAATACATCTCAATGCGTTTAATAAAACTTTAATAAAGTCTTTAATAAACTTGCGTAACCTTACGTTATCGCTGTCTAATTTAGTTTTAATGTTGCATTTCTTGCTCAAGTTTTAACTCTATAGAATCGAAAGGGTAGGAGCCCTCGATGACTCAACAACATTAGTTCAGGGCTCAAATAGCTCAACAAAATGTGAACTCCTCACCGGATTGACAACGTGTCTACACCACGCGCTGCACCACGTGTTCACGGTAGGCAGCAGCGACACCAGCCATCAGCCTCTGCCGCGCCGTGGGGACATGATGACAGCAATAACTTGCAGGTTGGCAGCTCGCTCCAATTCACCATGTTGAACTGTAATCATCAAATTGTACGGTATCAGTTTTATCACAGAGATAATTTGCATGCGAGTTCTCAACTTAACCTGATCACAAAAATAAAAAGTTGAGGTTATGGTATTGGTATCCTTTGGTAACTTTGTATTAAAATAATAATGGGCTTCACTTTACTGCAACCAAGTTAATCTCGCAAAGATTAAAACGTTTTTGTAAACACAAAAACTTCACGCTAAAAATAGAAATGTCAAACTGTTATTTATTTTAAATTAATGCTTCGAATTTTGCATTAAAACAATTGGAACGAAACCTGTCCTTGTACATCCGTTGCTCCAAAAGCAACTCCCGAAGAGCTGGAGTCTTTATTCTCCTTCATTTCCTGGACGTTTCACAAGAAATTGTGGTAGTTTCATCGCAACAGCATAGTCGTCATGAACGGAACTTCTGGCTACTATGAACGTGTTGTTCTTGAAATTGAAACATTCTGAGCTCGTTTCATTGCCACAACATAGTCATCAGTATCATCAATTCATCACGAACGAAATCATCACGAAACATTCTGTAACATAAATTTCACACGCATAGAAAACTTAAAAAACCGGCCAAGTGCGAGTCGGACTCGCGCGCGAAGGGTTCCGTACCATTATCAATTTATTATTTAAAAAATACAGTTAAATCAACCTACCTCAAAAACTATAGGAGATAATTTAATCAAACCAAAAATCGTTGATAGAGTTTATTAATGTGCTTAACATATATTTTTTTTAGAATTTTATATTGCGTAGTTTAAAAAATAGAGGGGGGGGACACATTTTTCAGACTTTGAGGGCTGGTATCTCGAAAACGATTTGCTTAAATAAAGATAAGATTTATAAACCTTCATATCATTTTCAAAGACCTTTCTAATAATACCCCACACGCTTATATACAACTAAATTTTTTTTTCTGTCCCTCAGTTATATGTATGGAGGGCCCCCACCCCAATGGTTTTTTTACAATTTAGTATCATAATCCCGTAGCGGTTCATACAACACATATCCTTACCAAATTTCGTTACTGTAGCATTCATAGTTTCCGAGTAAATCAGCTGTGACAGACGGACAGACGGACAGACGGACAGACGGACATGACGAATCTATAAGGGTTCCGTTTTGCCATTTTGGCTACGGAACCCTAAAAAACAGGCATACGAAATCTCTAATAAATTTTTGGTAGACCACAAAACAAAACCACGGGTTACTTGCCCGTATTTCAGAACTGGTAGTATTTCAAAAGTCAGAAAAGTAACAAGTATGAGCCATGATATTCTTTGAAATTATTCAAATTACTGTTTTTTTTGTGAAGTGGGTGAGATACCTACCCACACGTATTGCAACAATAGAAATTCCATAAAAAAACTAACTTGATATCTCAAATTACGTCTCGAAACAGACTTGGCTTCAAAAGATACGAGTGGTTTACACCTTACACCAAATAAAAAAGAAACGATAGTTCAACCTTACCGACTGTCGATGATTTCAAACCTCACTCTTTACGTGTGGTACATTTACCATCACCACTTATTGTAGGCGATTAGTCAACATCCCAATTCTGATGTCAGAAGGACAGCCGAGAACGGGGTGCGAATATTTAATTCCTAGAAACTCATCGTACCTACTTACAAAGGTGTATACTATGCATGGACGCACATAATTAAACACAAGGTAAATTACGATCTTTATTATACTACACTGATTCGCAAAAGATAAACCTCTGTCATGAGAAGAACCAGCAAGAAACTCAGACGGTCTTACTTTTTCCAAACTTTAAATAATCACAACAAGTCCACACATAAAACAAGACAACACTTTAATTTAAACTATACCGATAGAAAACGACTGGAGAGTTATAAGCTTGCGTCCAACTATACCGATAGAAAACGACTGGAGAGTTATAAGCTTGCGTCCATGCATCATTTACTTAACCCAGGAATGCTTTATTCCAAGTCTAAATCAAGAATGAATCCCTGAATACTGCGCTAGTGACCTTTTATACCGTCAACTCACAAACTACCGTTTCATAGGCGGGTAGATCCCAATATGACGTTTAATGTCTACCTGCATGGACCAAGCAAAGAACATCTCAAGCAAAACATTGCTTATCGTTTTCTAGATTTTATCACTCTTAACAAATTAAATGTAAACATTGCAAGTAAGACTATTCTTATTGTAAATAAGACTATTCAGACGTTCGATGCCTCGACATGTCGTACACGTCTGCGCCAACTGAAGCATGTCTCCGACATATTGATTGTATTTTGTAGTTACACCCAGGGTATACTTGCTGCTATCATAAAATTTGTGAGGCCTATATTAAAGGGTGTATCATTTATTATAAATACGACTTTACTTGGCCATAATTTTTTATATTACATGTTTATATAAAAACATACATGTGTCTAATTACTGCTTTAATAAGGTACACATTTCATCCTAGATATTCGACGTAAACCATCTGGATTAGACACAACTAACCCAATCCAAAATCCTGATCTCCTGAGTAATAAAAAAATTTTTGGGACAAGTATTTATTACAAGAAAATTTACGTTTTGCGAAAAAGACGACATCACACACAAAAAAATCGTACTTTGAAAGACACGCTTGTGCTTCGTAATGTCAAACATTTAGATATTGCCATAGCTCTTATATTGCCCAAAAAA
Source organism: Thaumatotibia leucotreta (assembly GCA_025490895.1). Lineage (NCBI taxonomy): Eukaryota > Metazoa > Arthropoda > Insecta > Lepidoptera > Tortricidae > Thaumatotibia > Thaumatotibia leucotreta. The sequence goes on from JALPQI010001846.1 coordinate 41,518, forward strand.
ATGACCTGAATTTGTGAAAGGATACTTTAAAGAGAATATGGTATGAAGCTTACGTGTATTTTGACTTTGACATCTAATATAACTGTCATGGAGCATTTATATCTACCTGTTCTAACTATGGATCAAGCCCATGGTGTTTCATTAAGGATTTTATGTATGGCTGATTCTTATAGCTGCTTCGCTGTTCTCGCACGCATAAGAAAGTGAAGGGCATCTAAAACGTTGTGTAAAAATCCGATTTTATGTAAAACATAAAATCCACCACATTTTATTTGTGTATGCCTGATTGGGGAATCATGAAGACTCCGTTTAGATAATATACTCGGGTAGCATCTCGACCTATTGCTTCTTAAAATAGTACCATGGAGTCACTGAAATAGTCTTACATTCAGCTGTATAGGTTTGTCCGAAATACGTTTGATAGGCAATATTTTAAGCACGATAAAGCCCCTAAAAGAAACAATTTGGAAAGTAGCCATACATTACGTACACACCATACACTCAGAACATAGAAACGCAAAATAATACATATTTCAAAAGTTAGACCAGGTTAAACTTGTATTTATAATAAACGATACAGTCTTTAATACTATTTGCGTTTTCTATGGCTCTATAATTCTGATACATTGTGTTATTTCCAAAATGCATTTGAATGTTGATTCTATGTTTAGTATGTTTTGATCACAGCACGTACATGTTTTTGTCACGTCTCTCCAAAAAGGGTAAATTATAACAATATTCTTGTAAATTCGTCATTCAATTGTGTATTTTAAAACATTAGTAAAAGAACGGCATTATGTACTCAACTTACTTATTTCAAATGACACTTTCGTTTTAGTAAAAATAGTAATAGTAAAAATATTTTTTGAAAACATTCTATAGGTGATTTAATGTCATCCACATTATTAGTACGATCGCTGTACATGATCAAGTTTATCTGTGTTATTATACAGGGTTACTTTTTCTCCGTTACAATAAATATGTGCCATATCATTGGTATAGATAATAGATCACATTTATCAAGTAATATTTTCATTTTTTTAAAAGTTTTATTAATTTACCCTTCATGCAAATATAACATAGTGGGCGCCATTCCCTATAGCAACTTTAGTCATTCGTATATTTTTCCATTCAATTTTTTTATGAAAAGCTTATTTCTCAGTACAGATTGCGCATTTTTACGCGCTTGTGCGAGAAGTGGTTCATTTTACGTCAGGTCGAAATCTTCGGAGGGCCACATGTACTGAAAAACGTCGTACGATACACGTGCGGAGACGAAATTCGTAACTAGTGTCGATTTAAAGCACTCCCTTCGGTCGTGCTTTAATTTATCTCCACTCCTTTAGTGCTTAATTTTTTTCGCACTTGAATCGAAATGAACTAATTCTCGGTATGTTTCGTAACAATTCGCATTATTTTCCATAATTTTTTTAATTGATAGTATATTATTAGTAGTATTTTATTGATACTCATGTCTGCCTGCGACCACGGGTGTAACGTCAGGATATAATTAAACGTAAGTTTACGCGATTAGGACCCGTTTGTATTTAAAATATGAGTGATAGTCGTGAAAGTTTAAATCAATATAGTGCGACTGCTTGCAAAACATTTCATAAAATAATTCGAATTCCAAAATAAATTGTGTTTTTAAAATTTTATTGGATGATAACGAACTATTATGGATATAAAATCCTATTTTTAATAGATACGAGTAGGTACCATTCTTAATTATTTCACTATATTCGTCATGTCAAAATGTGTCATGGTCTTATCACCAGTAGTCATCCTACTGTTTTTATCTATACTGTGTAATATGTTTGTTATTGTTTTGGTTTAATATATTGAATAACATAATTCTATTAATTTAGTCACTCACCACTTATGTTTATTCAGTCTCCGAAGCCCCAGTGATGATAACATTTTTTTATGTGTTATCACACCAATCTTAAAGATAGTTTGGTTGACGACAGCGGTGCGCAAAATTGACGTACGTCCTCCCTCCAACAGGTCCCGATTGGGACTGAAAGATGACAGCAGGAGCGATCCGGGAGAATAATTTCACATATTTTGTAAGATGAAACATAATTCTTACAATATTAATGATTTCTTCTTGTTAATCGTTGAAACAGACTTCGACGTTTCTTCTGATATATTTTTTTCTTGGTAAAGTTATGTAGTTTCTTAGCAAAATGAGTTTTCATGCAGAGATTAGACCTATGTTTGGGATCGTTTTTTATAGGGCGAAGTTTGTTTAAATACTTAATACTAATCAATGCGCGATAGATCAAGTTCTCAAATGTAACATATATAAGTTTTACTTCATAAGGAAGTAGTATTATTGAGAAAACTGAAAAAAACAAACGGGAATTCTACGCTTACCTCGCCTTAAGTCGTACCTACATTTTAAATATTGAAATGTATTTTTTCAATCAACGAGCGTTATTACAAAACCGCCATGCTAATGGATTGAGGATAGAATCAATCCATCAAATCAAGTATTATCAAAATTTGTTTCCTTTTTCCGACATTTTTCATTAAGCGCCACGTCGAACCGTAATCACGAGAATAAAATAAATTTCGTTAAAAAAGGCGCACAAATTATTTTTTCTTACATAATCGCGTCAATAGCATTTCATCTAATTTTATTAAGGGTCTTAAGTAACCAAATGTTTTATAGCTCATGCTTAAAACAAGTCGGGGTGAATTAATCAAGGGACTTGTTTTTCCGACCGGGAGAAAATATACATAGCGTCGGGGCAAGCAAACAATCCCTAGGGCAATATTGTCTTTCAGAAGAAGGAACCCGAAACTTGTTTCTTTGAGTACGTGCAGGCCTATGCGGCAGATCAGTACCTATATTTTCTAACCAATTTTGTAGACCAAATATGCGAATGTACAATAACCTATATTTATTTAAATTCATATGTCTATTACGCTGTGCCTTTACAGTGGAGGAACATTTTTACCGTATAGATAAAAAAGGTTAGGTTCATTAAATAGAAGAGATTTATTTTTATCACTTTGGGGCAGCCCTTCCGCTTAAGTTACTTTTAATTACGCTATCGTTAAGTGGAACGGAAATCTCTGTCGTATCTCATGGACTTAACTTGTATCTGCTGAAGTTTTAGATGCCATCCTAATTAAAAAAGGATACCTACTTGAGTAACTTTCAGTGTAGCTTGCTTCTAACCTTTTCATTCATTTTGATATTGGCTTTGCGTACGATTATGGAGTTAAATGTATTGTGGCTTACCTATATTGTCATTTAATAGTTGATATAAATATTTCAAACTCATTAAATGAACATGTTGGTTTACCAAGGTTTAAAAATAAACGAAGAACAGTCTATATCACACGTACGGTAGGTTGGACTCTAATCTCAGACTCGATGGAGTGTAAAATGGCGGAACTTCAATAAAATATTAATCTTAATTAAGTATCGTCCTTTATATCTATAATTTTCTATTTTGTGTCATGAGCTGCACGATATACACGTTGGTGCAGGAAAAAAAACATTAAAACTAAATACATATTTTTTTATTGTTACCGTTCTCTAGCCGCGCTCGTTATATTTATTATTTCTTGTAAACCCACTAACAAGGATGGGTTATTCGCGGATCGTCTAGACTCTAGAACGCAAAATTACTAGTTTGTTGTTTTGCCTAAACTGCAGTTTACCCAACGTGCAATCGGTCTAAATCTCAAATTGACTAAAACGCAAAATGCCTACTTCGTATACTGCCTTCATAGCACTATGACTAAAACGCAAAATGTCTGAACAGTTGAGTGCAAAAGTTTAATGATACAGAATCAAAAGATGAACCAGATGGCGTGGGTCATTTCATTAGCTATTAATCATCAATATTGATGATTCCTTTTCAGATAATAAGTAGAAAATATATTTTTTGCATACAAAGGGTTAGTAGCAACTGATCTACAACGCAAAACGTCTACAGTATTTTTTCCGTTTTATCATAACTTTAAAGCGATATCGACGGAGCCCCGCTTGCGCGGGGCTCCTATTTTGTGCAGTTTGGCCTTCGGCCATTTGCAGATACCTAACGAACCTAACCTACCTATACCTAGCGACTGTTTGTGACTGTACTCGCAAAAACAAAAGACAAAAGTAGGCAAAATGCGTTCTTGTCGTTCTGCGTGTTGGGTAATTTGCTTTCAAGTCGATCTAAGGTTTTGGAATAATGCTCGATGGTCAATTTAGGCAAAACAACACACTTGTCATTTTGCGTTCTAGACGATCCGCGAATAACCCACAAGGATTCTCTTTTTGCCATTTTCAGTACAAAAACCACCCTATAAATTTGAACCCTTGTAACTTGAAAACACACTGCACACATTATACAAATATACATTCTAGGTGTAAATAACTGCCGATAGTGCCGACTGCCGATTCGCGGTTAACCCCTCACAATAAATTGGCGCCATATCTACTAATTTAATGCGAGAATTCAATCATTTTATTCAATTGCTTGAAACAGACTGTCAGGTGGATAATGAGGTTTAATCATAGAGTACTTACTATTTATCATATTTCGGATTTAGTACCTTAAAGGGCCTATTAATGCATTTCACGTATAATTCGTGGCGTTGTTTTTCAAATAAATAAAAGAAGCGCTAACGCTAAGTAAGAGACCGGCGAGTTTCCATTAAAACTAAGTGTACTCATTCATCACCAGCTAAGGCATTACTTCAGATTTTTATAAAATGCAAATGAAATTATTTATGGACATAAGTATCTCGAACATCCGAGTCCCATTTACCCTAATACGACATTATTCATAATGTGAATTCGCGAGGTTATTCTCCTACTCGATTTATTTTATGTATTTATTATATGAGAGTTTCATGCAAAATCGAGCCTTGAAAAAGACTTACGAGTGAGATGGCTGGCGCAGACCGCGTCGGATGTCGTTGCGTAATCTTTATTTACATAGGCGTGTTAAGGGCCCTTTGTGGCTTGTTTGCCGGAATGAGAAATTTCTCTTGTTTTGCATTTTATGTCGCCTTCGTATTAGATTAACATATTTTACTTTGCTATTGCTAATTTAAGTCAATAAAGAACGCTACGGGCGAGTTTGTGGCAAGTTCGGTACTTAGATACATTTTCCCCTTTCATGAATTATATCGATACTTAAAGTAAACTTCGGGATAAAGCTACTACTTCAGGAACTTACAAGAAAAGATGTTAATACATCAATAGTATAATTCGACCATATTTACCACTTATAATATTTTCTTCTAATTTACTGCTGATTCATCATCATCATCATCATCATATCAGCCGAAAGACGTCTACTGCTGATTAATTCATAATAATTCAACATTTTTGTACATTCGTCGTTCATTGGTCGATTTTTAAATTAATTATATTATTACCTAAGTATTTATTCGTTGAGTAAACAGCGACTGTGAAATCAATTGTTTAATTCAAGCATATCTTTGAAACGAATGTCAAGAAGTATCTAGAATAGTAGGTACTTACTAATACTATGTACTCTATGTACATAATTATGTAGATTTACCTGTTTGACCATAGTATTCTCATATCTGCATCGTGTATTTTGATTTTTGCACAACAACAGGGTACACGGGTGAGCACTGCGAGATGGAATACAACGAGTGCGAGTCGTCACCATGCGCCAACGGCGGCACATGCACCGACCGCGTCGGCGGCTTCGCGTGTGCCTGCGGTCGCGGGTTTACCGGCAACACCTGCCAGCTCAAGGTACGGGTACAATGAGTGCGAATCGTAACAGCACGATAGCAACGCTGGCATACGCACCGGCCACGTCAGCAGCTTCGCGTGTGCCTGCGGTCGCGGGTTCACCGGTAACACCTGCCAGCTCAAGATACTGGTACACTGGTACAATGAGTGCGACGATAACAACGGTGGCAAATGCACAGTCACCTACGACGGCTTCGCGTGCGCCTGCTTACCAGCTAAGATGCGGCTGTACCTAGTACTGCGAAATGTATGTATCACAAATATTTAAACTATAACTGCCAACTTATGATATGAGTTAACACATACGTACCTACTTCAAGATAAAAAATAATGCGCAATTTCGTTATAGTACATGATCGATAATACTTTTCTGTTCTAAACAAAATCTTATTACGGATTTCAGGTAGACTTGTGCTCCCCCAACCCGTGCTCTGCACAGCGCTACTGCGTGGACCGCGGCAACAGCTACACCTGCGAGTGTCCCCACGGCTACGTCGGCGATGAGTGTCACCTGCCTGCTAAATCGGTAAATGTCGGTTGCTACATCTAAAAAGGCTCATCAAATCAGTGGTCCAAGCCTCGTACTGCACAATAACTACCTACTATTGTTCTACAGTATCAAGGGCGATGAGTTTTTAATTATACGTACCTATGTAATAGTATTTTATGTGACTGGTTCATAATGCCTAATTATGAACAGTTGCATACATAACTTTATCTACATGCATGTAATAAGTTTTCTACAATATGTTTATTTTTGTGACAGTAAATTATTGGTCACGGTTGTAGCGGCGTCCCGGATTTCTGGTGGTGTTTCACACATTTCAACATCACTGTCTTCGTCGTCATAACTCATTTTTCAGTGTAAATATTTCATAACGAACTCGATAATATTTAACTTTCAAGTCAACAATCCAAAAAAGTAGGATGTTTGAAACAATTCAAACAAAACAAATGACTGAAATTAGTTTTTCTTAATTTATAGACAAGGTAAGGACTTGAGTCGATATCGATTCTCAATATTCGAGATTTAGAAGAATGTATGGAATATGAATTTTAATGTGAATGAAATTACAAATCGATTAATTCGATAATCGAAATTAAAGTGTGATTTTTCTTCTTAACAGATTGTACGAAATTTAATTGTGATTAAGATATCGGTTGCTGATATCGTAAAGTAAAAATTATGATACACCCACTGATACAGATTTCTTAAAGTAGGCTATTTGCTTACCGCCGCTAAACATATTGTAGACAACTTATGACATGGATGTAGATAAAGTATCATTATATACCTAAGTTGGTAACAAAATATGGACACGGTAGGTAACTCACTTACAAGTAGGTAGGTATTTGAAATATTTTTCTTGCTCCTAAACATCACCCTTATCTATCATTATTCATTAGTATCAATTTGGGCCCAATCTGCTTACAATTCTAGGGTTCCTTTTAAGGCCTCACAACACAATGCGCTTTTGAGTTATAAGGATACAAGTGCGAAAAAATGAAGTTCAGAACGAGCGGCTGGCTATAAATTAAAACAGTATTTATCTACAGGAATATCATAATTTCCCTGTTATGTATTCAGAAGCAGTAATGTAATGACCTATATTAAGAGACCGGTGTCTGTGGCTGTATCATAATGTTAACATTAAAGTACAGGCAGAGTACAGTGCATCTTAATATTGACATTAAAGTATCGTCGTCATGATATTAATTTTAACATTATGAAGTCAACTTCTTTTTTTTGTTTTTTTTTTTCAATAAAAATTTATTGTAGGATATCCTTACTCAAATTGAGTGATTTCAACTGATTTGAATTTTTATATTTAGAGGTAATTACTTAGTGGATATCAATGAAAATAAAGGTAAATTGTCATTCTAAACTAATGATATGGATGTAGATAAAGTTATGTATGTGACTGTACATAATTAGGCATTAAACACTCGTGTGATCTTATTATGAAACTCGCCTACGGCTCGTTTCATAAAACCACACTCATGTTTAATGCCTCTTATTATGCGCCAGCCACATAAATAACTATTTCAGTACAAATGGTGCTTTTTACGTACTGCTTATTTGTTATTAATTATTATTAAACTTCGGAGGGCCACCTGTTCTAAAAAACATCGTAGTATACAAGTGCGAAAGGAAACTTCAAAGTATTTTAATAAATATGGAACTACTACTTCATAGCTCTTACAAACACTGTCTGTTACAGGCATGCGACAATAACCCTTGCGCACACGGCGGCACATGCTGGAGTGGCGTGGATTCGTTTTACTGCTCCTGCCGACCCGGTTACACCGGAAAATTGTGTGAAGGTACAGATATTACATAATATGTTTTTCACACCACCACACCTATTCGAATACGGGTCTTTTTTTCCCTGCTAGGAGGGATCAAAGTGGCACTTTTCTGTTCGACTACTTCCTATTGCCAGCCTGAAAGTAACAATGATATATGAAAAATAATGATACACGTACATAATCGATTACGATTTCTTCAGAATCCATTATGTGCATAAATATAAAAATATATAATTACCTTTTATTTTTTTCATAGGTGGAAAGCAGTATGTTTAAAACTATTTTAGTCTTGGGCGTTAACGCTTCAATCTCTCATTACGATCAGTATTCCACTTTAAAATCCCTCACTGCGTTCGGGTTTCTATTGTGGAATTCATCGCTTCATTCGGGCTTCAATGAACGCCCTAGTCGAAAATATATCATTTTGATCCCTTGTGACACAATCAACTATTATTCCTATTACTATAATGAATCATGACGAAGATGTCAAGCATATTCTTTCCATTGACCACCTTCATAATTATCTTCAATCACCGATATTAGAAGCTCCCAATAATTATGGCGACGGATATCTATACGAATACAAGCAAAATTATTTTTAAGTTTCAAACGTAAAATGTTGTTTCAGTAAGTGCGACTGAAGCAACTTACTCTAACTTTTAAGCGTGTTACATTATATTTTATTTCTATTTATTGATATTTATAGGACAACAGCAGCCGTAGAGAGATATACATTTTGAATATTTGTGTTACCATGTTCGAGGCCATTAACAGTTGTTATCCCTTAATTATTAATATATATGACTTATTTTCAGTTAAGTAAAATGTAATTAATTACCTGTACTTATTAATTATTACAAATCGTGGTAGACATAATACATGTTTGTATTATGTAGTGTAATTTTACTCGTTGGGTAACGTACTTTCGATATCAGTTGGAAGTTTTCTGATATCTGTTATATTTACGGAACTATGGCCTGGCTACACTTATTACACCCTGTATACTCGACGTACAAGTTCATATTACGGCGAATTATCTACACATGGATCCGGGTTTGTCTTAAATTTATTGCTTTCACAATTGAACAAAGTTGAAATAAATATGGAGCAGCTATTTATTTGGTTTAGCTTGTTAAGTTTCACTTCAGACATTTCCATCTTACCAACCCTTACTGTCTACTTCCAGAGGACTTCATCTTGGAGTCGGTGGTCCGCGGCGAGGTGATCAGCTCTGAGTCGCGCGGAGACGGCGGCGGAGCGGTGCGCGAGGTCCGCATGCCGCTCGGCCTGTACCACGATCGGCTGCACAACGTATACATCGCAGCTGGCACGCTCGGTGCCGCTATAGCCATTGTGGGCGTTGTGGTGAGTTCACATACAATATAGCAGCAGCATTATTAGTGCACGTGTCGTTTGGCCGGCAGGTACAGCTACGCAGGGCAGCAAAATCTAGGTATAGCCGTTGTGGGCGTCGTGGTGAGTTCACACACGTCACACTTGCAGCATCAGTGTAGCTTTCAGGACGCATGCCGCTCGGCCTGTACCACGATCGGCTGCACAACGTATATATCGCAGCTGGCACGCTCGGTGCCGTTATAGCCATAGTGGGCGTTGTGGTGAGTTCACATACAATATAGCAGCAGCATTATTAGTGCACGTGTCGTTTGGCCGGTAGGTACAGCTACGCAGGGCAGCAAAATGTAGGTATAGCTATTGTGGGCGTCGTGGTGAGTTCACACACAACACACTTGCAGCATCAGTGTAGCTTTCAGGACGCATGCCGCTCGGCCTGTACCACGATCGGCTGCACAACGTATACATCGCAGCTGGCACGCTCGGTGCCGCTATAGCCATTGTGGGCGTTGTGGTGAGTTCACATACATCACACTTGCAGCATCAGTGTAGCATTCAGGACACATGCCGCTCGGCCTGTACCACGATCGGCTGCACAACGTCTACATCGCAGCTGGCACGCTCGGTGCCGCTATAGCCATTGTGGGCGTTGTGGTGAGTTGACATACAATATAGCAGCAGCATTATAGTGCACGTGTCGTTTGGCCGGCAGGTACAGCTACGCAGGGCAGCAAAATGTAGGTATAGCCATTGTGGGCGTCGTGGTGAATTGACACACATCACACTTGCAGCATCAGTGTAGCTTTCAGGGTGCATGCCGCTCGGCCTGTACCATGATCGGCTGCACAACGTATACATCGCAGCTGGCACGCTTGGTGCTGCTATAGCCATTGTGGGCGTTGTGGTGAGTTCACATACAATATAGCAGCAGCATTAGTTATTAATAGTGTTAGTTATTAATAGTGCACGTGTCGTTTGGCCGGTAGGTATTTACAACTACACAGGGCAACAACACGTAGGTATATAGCTATAGACACGCTTGGCGTTGTAATCACCATCGTAGGTAGGTCAGTTCACACACCACACTCGCAACATCACACATGACACCCTTGCAATGGGAGCTTGCAGGACCATCGACTGTATTATAAATAAATAAATAAATATCTTGGGATATGCTACACAAATCGATCTAGTCCCACGGTAAGCTCAATTAACGCTTGTGATGTGGATACCAGGCGACGATATACAGAGTGTTTTTTTTAAGTGGGACAGTATGGGGAAATCGGAAACTATAGAAGATACAAGGAAGCTGTCTTAGGAGACATTAGTTATTTTTTTGAGATAACAATTTTGACATTTTCAAAATTTTGGTCAAGTGCGAGTTGTATTTAAAAATTAATAATATTGTTAAAAAAAATTTTTGACGCAGATCGACGTGATTTCATGCGTAGAGAATTTTATTCTATTGGATGAAAAAAAACTGAACAGCAGAAGTTAGTCAAAGGGCATAGCCGGGTTAATATGGCAAAACTGCCCTTAGCGAAAAAAATCATTTCCTTTTACTGGATTATTAACCTTTAAATATGTAGTGCTTCCACCGAAAATAAAGTCTCAAATCCTTCAGGTTAACAAAAAAAACGCATAAAAAGAAATAACATTTTTATTTTTTTTTGACCAAAGTACTAATCCGATTTCTTTGTAATTTGGATATGTTGTAAGCAACATTAAGATCTCTTTTTAGAAAAAATGAAATAATTATTTTTAGAAAAAAAAACAAAAAAATGAGATAACAATTTTCTAAAAAAAAAAAAAATAGGTACGAGGTTGCGACAATTACCAAATTCGTATATTTTATGTAGAATTTAATAATCTTTAACATGTATTTTTTTCAATTTCTAAAATCGGGATTAACGATGTGAAAAATTCGAATTTGTGACATCCCATACATTATTTCAAACAAGATTTAACTTCTACGTATTACACTGTGAAGTTGTATTCCCAACAATTCCAATGCTTTTTGAATTTGGAACGCGACTTATTGTGCTGAGTGCGGGCCTTCATGAAATCCGTGGCTGTATGCGGCTAGGGCTAAGGCATTAAGAGGATTTAAAAAAACAAAAAGGCGGGAAGGGAGAATTGTAAGAACTTTATTTTATAACGAATGTTATATACAGGGTGATTCTTGGGTCATGAGCAGGGGTGAACAGGCTACTACGGACGGCCATGATGATCAACTTTCACTACGGCGATAGCCAAAAAATATCCAAAAAAATACTCTTAATTATGAGTTAATTGATCCTTAATTGATAGTTAAGTATCAATTAACTCATAATTAAGAGATTTTTTTATGCAATTTCTTGGTTGTCTCCGAAGTAAAAGTTGCTCAGCGTAACCGTCCCTAGGACCCTGTTGACTCCTGCTCATGACTCAAGAATCACCCTGTATATAACATTCGTTATAAAATAAAGTTCTCACAATTCTCCCTTCCCGCCTTTTTGTTTTTTTAAATCCTCTTAATGCCTTAGCCCTAGCCGCATACAGCCACGGATTTCATGAAGGCCCGCACTCAGCACAATAAGTCGCGTTCCAAATTCAAAAAGCATTGGAATTGTTGGGAATACAACTTCACAGTGTAATACGTAGAAGTTAAATCTTGTTTGAAATAATGTATGGGATGTCACAAATTCGAATTTTTCACATCGTTAATCCCGATTTTAGAAATTGAAAAAAATATATGTTAAAGATTATTAAATTCTACATAAAATATACGAATTTGGTAATTGTCGCAACCTCGTACCTATTTTTTTTTTTTTTTTAATTGTTATCTCATTTTTTTTTGTTTTTTTTTCTAAAAATAATTATTTTATTTTTTCTAAAAAGAGATCTTAATGTTGCTTACAACATATCCAAATTACAAAGAAATCGGATTAGTACTTTGGCCAAAAAAAAATAAAAATGTTATTTCTTTTTATGCGTTTTTTTTGTTAACCTGAAGGATTTGAGACTTTATTTTCGGTGAAAGCACTACATATTTAAAGGTTAATAATCCAGTAAAAGGAAATGATTTTTTTCGCTAAGGGCAGTTTTGCCATATTAACCCGGCTATGCCCTTTAAGAAAACCATTTCTCATATTACATCCACTGTGAAGTGTCTACTACTGCAAGGTCAATATTTTAAAAAGTATTACTTACATTTTTCGAACACGACATTTGAATTTGGAACGTTTTATTTAAGTTCAAAAAGACTTTAATAAGTTACATGTCGCGAGCTCATAAAGAAAAAAATAATGAAAATATCCAACGAAATTCAAAATACGAATAGATACTCAATGGTCATTCCAAATTTTAAGTTTTTTTCTTTATGAGCTCGCGACATGTAACTTATTAAAGTCCTTTTGAACTTAAATAAAACGTTCCAAATTCAAATGTCATGTTCAAAAAGTGTAAGTAATGCTTTTTTCAATTGCAGCAACTACCTTGCAGTAGTAGACTGTGACACTTCACAGTGGATGTAATATGAGAAATGGTTTTCTTAAATTTGACTAACTTCTGCTGTTCAGATTTTTTTCATCCAATACAATAAAATTGTCTACGCATGAAATCACGTCGATCTGCGTCAAAAATTTTTTTTATAAATATTATTAATTTTTAGGTACAACTCGCACTTGACCAAAATTTTGAAAATGTCAAAATTGTTATCTCAATAAAATATCTAATGTCTCCTAAGACAGCTTCCTTGTATCTTCTATAGTTTCCGATTTCCCCATACTGTCCCACTTAAAAAAAAACACTCTGTATACATATATTAAATAGATACATATAGATAGGTACTTAAATACATAGACAGCCATGACCAAGGAACAAATATTTGTGATAAATAAATACACAAATAATGCCCTCGCCGGGATTCGAACCCGGAACCTCCAGCTTCGTAGGCAGGGTCACTACTTAATAGGCTACGGAGGCTGACAAATTCAAAGGGAACAGAGTGTAAATGTGGTAGAATACATTTAAAATAAAAATGATCTATACATTTCAAGACAGTACAGTAGTTGTATGGTAAGTACAGCAGCGGTGCAACAGCATCTACGCCTTTTAATAACGACGTAGGTATACAGATGCTGCACGCTCGGCATTATTTATAAAATTGATTTGCCAGATAATTCTAATCAATGTTATAAGTGAAGAATTTAAGAAAGTTACCTGTTGTATGTGTGAGTGACGAGTTCGAATAGTGAACACATATTTAAAATTAGTAACACAAACAAAACAAACGCCTATTCGAACACCTCACTTACACATACAACTGGAGATTTTCTTACGTTTTTTGCCTATACACCTATAATAAGGGCCAAATTTCTCCAAGCGTTTTAACCGCCGTGACTTCGATGGCAGCCTTATCACACAAATCCCGTGAGAGATGCAAGAACTTTTGGATGTATTGGTAGACGTAGTTGACAACTACCAAGATATCCAAAAAATGTATGAGATATCCGTGGGAATCGGGTAATAATGCTGCCATCGGGTAATAAAGTCACAGCGGTTGAAATGCTCGGAGAAATGCCCATAACCGTGTCGTTGATATTACAGGTGACAGCGTGCCACTGCCGCGTGAACAAGACGTACTCGCGGCTGCTGTCGCGGCTGGCGCGCGCGCCTGCGCCGGCGCCGCACTGGCTGCACGACAAGCGCGCGCCCGCGCCGCCGCCTGCGCTCGACACCACCGACATGTACTACACGCTCGACTTCAGCGACAGCCAGAGCTCCCCCCTCATACAATAGCAATCACTCATGAACTGCTCCGATGGGGAGCGGTTCAAGATTCAAATCTAAAGGTAGATTTTCGATGTCGAGCGCGGCTAAACATGAGCTTTTTGTTAACTTTGCCAACTTATAGACATCAATGAAGCGATATTTACGTCTGACGAAAATGGATCGACTTTAGTTGTCCCTTAGTGGGTGAATATCTGAGCGTTTCAACCGCCTAATTTTGGTGGCACCATTTTTGCCGAAGTTTCTAAACGTCACAGTGTTATACTTCGTCATTTGTATAGGGTACCGTGCCTCCTTCAACTGACAACGTTAGCACATTGTAACGAATAGAAAGTTCGGCAAAAATGATGCCATCAGAATTAGGCGGTTGAAACGCTCAGATATTCACCCTAGTTTGCATAGGTACATAATGTCAGACTCGAGCAGAATGGCATTTATTCAATTATTCCAAATCAATGGCTTTCAATTTATTCCATTTGGGCCTGATTACGTGATGATACCTGTATTTCAATAGTTATTGATCTTTTTCATTCTCAAGCGTATATTGTATACATAATGGACATACAAGATTGTTTATTTGGTATTGTGCACATCGTAATGAGGGCGTGAGAAATATTGGTATCTATAGATACCTAGATAAAAATAGCTTGCAAGAATGATAAACCCGTAAAAATTTTAAGGCAGGAAAATAATGAGCATGTCGTAGCATCAATCTACGAGCTACGGCGTAGCACTCGTAGCTCCTGCCAATGATACTATGAATATGATTATGTATATTGTTGACGCACAGTATCTAAACAATAGAAAAGTGATACTTTAACCTGCCCTATGATATGATCTACATGTACGATATAGCAATATAGACCTCTCCATACAAATACCAATGTGATTGCTAGAGCTGAAGTAATTTATACGTAATGTACGTAGGTAAGCTTAGTGATCTCTATTTTGCATATTAAGTGAATATTGTTGAACTAAATGGTTATATGTAAAGGAATGTTAAAGTCTGTGGCAGTTAGATAGATTTAAATAATGATAAGATATTTCTGGATAGTAACTACGCAATCGATATGATTTGTATGTATTTTAAAAGTTAATGTATCTACTACGTAATTTCGATAATAGGACCGCAATCGAAATGTAATACCAGCAATTGTGTATGCCATTTTTTAGTAATTTGCTCCAGTAATGGAAGAGCTACTAGTTAGCATATTCTCATATAATATTTTATAATGACTGGGCTTATTATCCAGTGCAAACAGTTCCCCCTACGTAACACGCAGTAAGGTTAAAAATGTATTTCTAAATGTAACAGAAGTTGGGCTTATGACAATTTAAACGGATGTTTACGTATGTTATAACACAATACAATGTAACTCACTGGAGTGGTTGACACATAGAGACAAAATCTCCGGTAGTGGCAAACCAGCTGATTTACCACTTTTAGGCTCAGCTGAGTTAGATGTTTTTTTTATAAACATTCCCTCAATTGTGTTCATCATTTTACCGATCATTAAGAAGATAGGGGCATTTTAACCGTAGTCCTTAAAATTGTATGGATGTAGTAAATTTTTGAGACTACCCTAACTAGAGAACTTAACATCAAATGTAAATGGTATGTGTTAGATTTTACCCATAATTATTACGTTGTTACATACAAATATTTGGACGGATAGGTAGTTATACTAGTTATGTACAGGGTGAGTTTTGGGTCATAAGCGGGAATGAACGTGGCATTACAGGGACAGTTATGCGCTGAGCAACTTTCACTACGGAGATAGTCAAGAAATCATGAACAATAAACTCCTAATTACGAGTTAACTGATCCTTAATTGTTAGGTAAGTATCAATTAAGTCATAATTAAGAGTTTTTCTATGCAATTTCTCGGTGTCACTACGTAGCTAGTGTTCACTCCTGCTCATGACTCTAGAATCATTCTGTATTTATGTTCCTTCATGTTCGTAAGTATTTGTTAGTTATATTTTAACTATGCGTTAATTATGGTAGATTTGTAAAGTGGTAGACTAGTAAACAAACAAGAATAAAAGTAACCTTGCGTAGAAACATTGCGTAATATCGACACGAACACCTGTCATAATTAAGTAACATGTAAAATTCGAGTACCTAAACAAATAATTTGAACTTAGGAATCTCAAGTAACGTTCTAGATCAGATAATTGGTTTGACTGAAAATAAACTGCCGCAATGAAAAAGTTACACATTAGTGGAAGAATATACATACATGGAAGGATATTCTGTTAAAAAAATTTGTTTTCCCCACCAAGTGCCTATTGGTTTGCCAAAATTGCTTATCTTAAATCCTAGATTTAACATTGGATAGCTTCTCTCCCGTCGATCTCTAGATAGTTATGAAACATAGCAACGTCGTAATATTCGTAAGTAATAGTTGAACATGGCGTGTTTAAGAATTTGACTGATCTTCAAATTAGATATTTTCCGACTATCTTTATCTCGCTTTCGATGTCCCGGTTAACCAGTTAGAGTATCTGCTGGTTAAGTAGTTAGCTGCCAAATATCTACCTACGCTAAAAAAATCGTTCAGCACCTATGTTAGCCAATTGGGTGTCTTGAAGTTCTTTGAAGAGCTTAATTTTGTATGTTTCATTAATATGTTTCGGTTGATGTCATTACTGTAGGTATTCTTTATAATTTACGGTTTCCGTAAATATGTTTCTGAATATTTATCACTTTCATACATGTATTGATATTATAGCTTACCGAAGAGTAAGTTAAGTAGTTTGTCGGAATCATGATTTACACTCATAATTTAAACTAAATCGGGATTTAATAGTGAACCCTTACAAATTGATATTTGCGGTACGCTTGTAAAGTTTTGTGGTATAGGCCACTGTCGTTACTTGGCTTACACTCATCACTGACAATATCGAATGGCTTGATGATTGATGTTTCACCACGCTCACATTTGCTAATCATTGGATTACATACAGATTGAAATTCCGGTCTTCCTGATATCATTAACTTCGCGACCCGAAACACTTTATGCAAGATCGGTCGAGAGGAATTTTCTGTTGGAATACTCGATCTAACTAACAGTTAGGTCCCTATTCCAGCAAATGTTTTGCTACTGAAGTTTTGTTCACGTGTGCGCGATGTAATCTCGATTTAGTTTACAATGTAACCTACTTAAACTCATGGATTAAATTTCATATATGTGATGTCATGTAATACATGTATATAATACCTACATGCATACAAACTCGTGAAATAGCACGATTGTCACAATACAGATTTTGTTAGCCTAATGTTAGATGCTCTACATCCTTGCTTCTCTATTAATATACTTGCCATTAAGGTTAAAGAGGAAATATGTAATTACTTATGTATATTAAATTTGTAGTAATTAATATTGTTTTTAGTATTACAGAATGAATACGTATTTTGTTATTTTATGAATAATGATGAGATATGCGTATATGTGTCTCATAAGTCTTACATTCATTCGCATAAAAAACTGTCATTAAATTAAGTTACTGTAATTTAGTTTAAAGACCCATCATCTGCCTTTTTCAGTATACTGCTGGACATAGTCCTCTCCTATTATCAATTGTGAATGGGCGCATTAGAAGGTACTGTATGTACCTAATCGCCACGTTTGGCAAGCGGGTTGGCGATCGCAGACGTGTGCCTACTATGACGATGCTGCTAACCCATCATCAATTTTCAATAAGCAAATGGTCAGAGACACTTTAATCCCTTACTCGACTCTTACGACACCCACGGGAAGAGTTGGGATGGTGACAAATGTACTCTTACTGCTGTCACCTTGTGGAGGTAGTTTAAACACCGTAAAACATAAAAGGCAGTTAACAACATAGTGTACGCTAAGTTGTAGTACTTACGGTACATTCTTTATCTATCTCTAAAATTTAATTAACTAGATATTCGTAACGATGCTTTCGTGATCAATGTAATACTTAAAAATACCTTGTGCTTTGTGTGACAAATTCTGGTATTTACCAAATTATTGTTAAATTAAGGCTCCATTAAATGTGGATGGTCCCAATATACCAATACTGTATTAAATATGTCTTTGACTACGTCTCCTTTTAGTATTTTCAGCCCTGCTAGCGAATGAAAAATTAAACACACTTAATGTTTTGAAGAAAAACATTTTTATTTAGATTATAAACTTTGATAAAAATAATTATATTAATAATATTTTATGACAACTTACAAATATTCATATAAAAGAATAACGTAACATCTATTCAATTTAATCTTAAGTACAGTAGAATTTAATAACGAAAATGTGCTAACACTTTCGGGGTGTGTTTAACTAGTGTGACTAAACTCTCGCCGGCGACACGGGCAGCCGCGACTCGCCCCGGTTCGGGCCCAACTCGACCACCCGACTACCCGACCATCCGACCACCCGACCACCGACCACTGACCCGACATTGCACAACTCTGGCGGCCGCGGCGGCCGGTGTCGCGCCGCGCTAGCCATTTAACTACTAACTGCTTCACGTATTTATTGCTACTGACGTTTGTGACTTATGACGAGATTCAGAATCACGATCTAACATCAATGTAAGTAAATATTAAAGCTGCACGATTAAAATAATAAGAACATAAATAAACATTACGTGAATACGTATAAGTAGGTATAATAACAATGTCGTTATAGTCCGCCCCACTCGAGCGCAGACTTTGAGCAATACGCGTAACCATATAAAATTTATAGCGAATCGAGATACTTCGATCCTTTTTACGTAAGCAGTGGATAAACATTAACGAGTGTCTTTTACATACGTACGTATCTTCGAATATAATATGAAATGCAGATATATTATAAGTGTTACGCGAAGGGCCAGCGTAGTCGCAACCCTACCGCAATAACATGGAAGAAACGAGATAGGAGTAAAGAAATAGAAAAGTATCAATAACATTATCTTAATTAAAATTCGATGTACATATATCTGCAATTCGTGGGACAATAAAACGAATTATATTTAATAATCTATAACTAACATCATTAAGTACTCTAAATTACGTCATAATATGGCAGTTAATCGAACCGTCCGCACTAGGCACTTCTCTTAATAACTCTTGGGCATGTCCAAGACTGATCCTTTTAGGAAACAGAACCTGGTTCTGAATTTTGAATATAATCGGTGGAGAAACTTAATACATAATTTGATTTTGAGAGTCATCCATTAGGTACTTTACCTAATGCTAACACAATCGCAGTTACCAAACTTAAGCTTTGAATAATTCATTGACCACATTATTTTATCAATTTTAACTGTTATCTTAGGCAAAGCCCATATGTTTAGCAACCAGCGAAATGTAATATTATAGATAGTTAATTGAAAAGCGTATACGAGTATGCCGCTAGACTGGGAACGTGTTAAACATATGCATGTTTATCATACTATACGACTCGTAAACAGCTACTATGTAAGTAAGTGATTGCTTAAGTTGGAACGAAACGACCACTCGCTGGCATGTAAGGCGCAATTAAATTTGTAATTCATTGATGAGTACATGCGAATGTATATTTACATATAATCTGCACCGGTTTGTCTATCAATCACGTATAAAAGAAAAGCATAATCAATACATTCAAACGATAACTTTGGATATGAATTAAAAATGGCTCGGCAAAATACCGTCATTAGGTACATGGTAAAGTCTTGGACACAGCATACATTTTTCCTTAATCTAAATTGTTGTCATGGCCCGATAACTTAAGTATCGACATTTGTTTATAATAACAAAATCTATTATCAATAATACCTTAAATTATACACAAACCACTCCCACAGATGATAATGAAATTGTATTTCGAACGGACTCCTTCTTTGTGACTATGTTACAATGACTAAGTAGATATGTATTTTATCCTTTCCCTTTTGAAATAATTTACGGAACTTTTAATGGAAACGATAATGGAAAAAATTTGATACTGTTAATTACTTCCACATCGATTTGAAAAAGCTGGGTCACTAAAATCTAAATTGTATTTATGTGAAATGTTAAAATGAGATAGGTAGGAATATTTCAGGTTTAAAAAAATAAATAAGGACGTGGTCTACAATATGAGAGTTAATGATGGAAGTAATGAACATTCAATCTATTGGATCCTAAAGCTAGAGTCACCATTACTAAATGAATGAATTGAGCGAGCTTATAAAGCAAACTTACGTTTATAAAACTTAACAAAGTGGATGGCATTTAATTTGACTTAACTCACTTACATTAATTATTATGACAAAGGCACTTTATGCTTTAACTTCGAGTAGATAGTATAATATCTACTAATACATAATGTTTTGTGACAAGAATTTCTTACTTTATCATCATGGCAAGATTCGAAGGTACCTGTTGAAACGTTAACTACATACATCTAGTATGATAACCGAGTGAATGGCACACACGTTTTAATCAGCAACAGATATTCATTTACAAATTACACATTTATAACTAATATAGTCAGAATGAAACTAATTTCTTCATATTAGAGATATGAGTTTCTCTGCCATCGTCGTACCGCAACAAAAATAAATTCTAGCGTGGTCGATATTTACAATGCGGTCCCACACACGGGAGTCGTGCCACGACAACCACCATGATATTTTTTGTGACAGTAAGTTTTAGTAAAACGAAGCTACGGTGATGAATCGCTTATAAGTAAATTTCAATGTGAGATCGACACTTTGAGAAAACGTTATCTCTTTTTCTCATAATGAGTGTAACATGTGACGGGGGACTGTAAGAATCACTGTCCAGAGCGTAGTCGCCACGCGATTGAGAGTCTCTGAGCCGACGGCGGCGGCGGGCGGCGCTAGTGGTCCAGCGGCAGCTCCACGAACGTGATGTCGTACAGCGGCTCGTCGTCCGCGGCGCCCGCCGGCCGCACCTCCAGCAAGAACAAGTCCTCGTTGCAGTAGTAAGCTAGCATTTCATCGTCAATTTTGGCCGTAATCCTGCAAATAACATTTTGGTTAAACGCTGACAAACTGAGCGGGCGCTAGGAATCATTCTTAAGGAATGCGACAGTAAATGACTAATGAATTTTGTAACATTAAGATTTGCAAATGCATGCAACAATTTACACATCAATTAAGCCTATTAAAAAAAGTCATTAAGTGTCAAGAATCATTGGATTCGTCAGCATTGCGTAATTTACCCATAATTAAATTAGTTGGGTAATGCTATTAAGTCGTTAGAGTGCTCAGTTTATTAATTTAGTGCAAGTGCTCACCATTATTGCAATATAAATTAGGTTTTGGGGCTAGGTGTTGTTGATGTTCTGAGGGAAATGATACCAATTCATGTGCATCTCAACAATTGCATTGGTTATTTTGAAAACCACCAAAGTTATGCACAAATTTGATTGCGACCTTGGTTGTTTTCGGATCAAACGATCAAATTAGGGGTATAATTATTCGAAGAAGCGTTGCAAGTTAGTGGCGCGCCCGGGGCAAGCGATGCTAGCGCGTGGCGGCCGGGAGTGTGAGACACGTCACAAAGACTACTATCTAAGGCCAATGAAAACCACTTACCCTTTCTTGTTCTTTCGATAAAGATTATTAATTGCCGAACTTGAAATTTTGTACTTATTCTCAATCTGAAAATAAGCAAAAAACAAACGATTACAAACGGGCCTTTGTTTTTTGACCCGAGACGTCTCGTCTGACGGAACCGGTGGAGTGGTTTCACAACGAGAATGATTCGCGCGAGTTCTGGCGACGTGGTCCGGTGCGGCCGCGCGGGTGTTAATTACAACATGCAGTTATGATGACGTGTGTATTGTATTAGACGGGGTTATGAAGCGCCACATCGGTTACAGCGGCGCCGCGGGCGAGGGCCGCGCGTTGCGGGGCCATGGCCCGCGGCGCGGACGAAGCGTCTCGATTACATTGGAATATAATTTTGAATATTGGTCACGTTAACGAATGTGGAGATAGCGAGAAAGCACACACAACAAGTCGATCTCGCTTTCTCACGTTCTGCGGTTAGCCGACATCACCAAGGTTATTGCCGTGCTGCCGTTCGAGCGGCAGCCGAGGCACGCCGCGTTGACGAGCCCAGGTCAACATGGCGAGCCAATGAGGCAAGCGTGTGCAAAAATAAAGTGGAAAAACAATACACGTATTAGAATTTCGTTTTTATTGTAAACAATTGAATCTGTGAGAAAATAAATAAGTATTAAATAGTTGATATTTTTAAACAAAATAAAAAAAAATAACGCCATGTACAATTAGTTTTAATCAAGTATTTTAATTCAATTATCTGGAATAGACTTTACAACGTAATATATATTTTTAATTAACTTGATAATCTGCATTGACATTTCGATACTAAAACATATGTATTAAAGTAGCACGGTATTTTGAGTTGATCGTAGCACGTATATCGTTTTTACCACAGTGATCGTAGAACCGCTATTTACTAGTAGTACTCACCGCGTGCAAGAGTCCCTGCGTGGTGGGCGGCGCGACGTGCAGCGGCGTGTAGACGTCGTCGGTGTCTTGCCGCACGTATAGCATGACGCGTTCGCTGAGCGGCGGCGTGCCCGTGCGCGCGCGCTTGCCCAGCACGCCCTCGAGCTCTAGCGTGTCCTTGCGGTCGCCGTACGGCGACAGGCTGCCCACCTCCGACCGGTACCTAAAATAAATTATAAATATATATACCACCTCCGCTCTTTCCATCACTTGGTCCTTGTAGCTTTGTCTTGGTCTACCTCTACCTCTCCTACCTTCTATAGCCCTAGCCTTCTATGCCCTCAAAGATGGTTTTGAAGAAATGGGGCCCTTTTCTCGAACGCTTGTAACTTGTAATACAAGTGGAAGTGTTTTTTTAACACTATTAATTAGATAAGGGCTACCGCTTGTATTACAAGTTACAAGCTTTCGAGAAATAGGCCTATGGTCGTGTCGAATCAAATGTCCTTAAAGCTCAATTAAGGCTTGTGATTGCCCACATCACCAAGCGACGATATATTTATATATAATAGATAAGTACATAAAGATACTTAAATACATAGACAGCCATGACTAAGGAACAAACATTTGTGTATATATAAACAAATAATATCCTCGCCGGGATGTAAACCCGGAACCTCCAGCTTCGCAGGCAGGGTCACTACCAACTAGGCTTCTGAGGCCGACTAGAACCTGGAGTTACATCACACATCACATCATCAGCCACTGCTGGACAAAGACCTCTCCTATTACCAATGCATATGGATCATTAGGAGGTAAATGACCAATGGCCACGCTGAGTAAGCGGGTTGGCGACTATGACACACTATTGCCTATCATGAATCTTCAATAAATTAATAGCCAGTGACAATTCAATCCCTTAATCTTATGTTATATGTCTTATATCTCAGTTTCTAAACATTAATGACACTAGAGTAATGTACAACACATGTATTTTGCTTTATCTTAGTAACAATACGAGCATACATTTATTTCTGAGTATTTGTCGTACAAAACTACAGAAATGATTTTAAATTTGATTAAAAGTTAGTTACAAACAAGTTATAATAATTTGCCCAATAATCGGTGCTACAATCGCTTAGTGTTAGCATTACATAGGCTTTATCTATCCATGATATTACGGGCTTTGACCTATTCAAATTCCCGGTAATTTGAGATATCAATAATTTGGCCCTGACTTTAACTAATAACCGATATGACATTTTAAACAAATGGGGTTTATCTGGCATCAATTTGATTAATAAGCTCTTTGTGTACTTGGTATCACAATGAATTCATAAGTATAATCTTGCGTCATGGGTATTGTAGTATCATGTTTCGTGATCGATTGAATAATCAATTTACCTAGTGTAAGAAGTCGAAAATTTGCATTATTATGTAGGTACCAATGTGTTATATCAGATGCATTGATTAGCGTGATGGCACGCAATAAATATTTTTATACAAAACTGACATTTTGGCAAAAAAAAACTCTAAGCATTCGACTATTAGGGTTGTGCATGAAGAAAAGTGAAATTATGTAATGGGCATGGTAGGTTACTCACGCTGGTGCATCAGGCGGGAAGTGATTGTGGAACTTGAGCGCCGGCGCCTGTGGTTTGGCGGCGTGCAGCAGGAACGGCGACGCGCCCTTTAGGTGCGCCTCCGCCAGCGCCGACTCGTCGTGCCCGTAGAACCCTTGGATGTCCATTCCCGTCAACTTGTCGATGTCCTCTGCAGGGCTGAACAACACCGGCGGCTTGGCCAGGTCGGCCATCGTATAGAATTCGCTCCGCTCCGTCACTGGGTGGTAAATCTCGTCCAGCTTCTTTCTATTCGTAGCAGACATTTTTCTTTTAGCTGCTCTTCTTTCTTCATCCCGCGTTTTTCTTTCCGCTCCCTGTAAATTGAAATAATCACATTGCAGTACGATTGACGGTATTTTATTAATTCTACTAAAGTTTTCATTATATGATTGAGATTTTACCTTGTCACAAAAAACTTTGATTTGGCAGTATCCTCTGTGATACACTTGTGTGTCGCGGGGGTCTTCAAACGTGTCAATTTGGATGTGTAACGGTAAGCCCTGAAACGAAATTAAAACTTGATACAGAAAATTGTTTTTAACTGCGTGCCCACACAATTCATTCATATTTTCATGTCTGGAGGTAGGAATGTAAACGTGAACCATTACATTCGTATACCTATACCTACGTTCTAAAGATTATCTAATAATCTACCTATGACGCAATTTCACGCTTCGCATCTCACAACATACGCGTATTGTAACAAAAAATTGTTTTAATGAACCATAAGGGATAATTACGTTAAATTTACGAATAAGGAAAAATATGCACGTCTGAATCGAATCGCGTTAAAACGTCTTAATTGTAGCGGCTCGAGGTCGGCGCACGTCACCGCCGCGGCATGTTATATCTAGCTTTCTTGGCAGTCTTTACAACATGTAACCAATGTAACTGTAACCCCGATATACCGAACTACAGTGAACAAATCAAGGGTACGTCTACAATAGTTCTCGTGAGGCGAGTGATTACGACTTTGTGACTAAGTGTGATGAGAATGTCGGAGCAGGATAGAAATCCAGAGGCTAGTTTAAGTTATTATTTTGGATTCTAGCTGGTTGTGAACAACCGCACAACTCAGCTTCCATATTTGCTCGATATTCCTAAAATCCTGCGATCTAAAAAGATACTTATATTTAGATTCGTATGTTGCTATATTTTTAATCTATATTTTGTTATGAATATATATCATACATTTAAATATGATGGGATTATGTATGACATAATATTCGATATTCTCTGGATTATTATTGTACTTGATGATTGTGTAGTGTATAATATAATAATTATGCCAATAACGTAAATACCTATCACTGAGAATTCATAGTTATAAAACGCACGACATACTTAGTGATTATTTGATACGTAAATAACAAGTACTAAAGTATAAATATACACAATTTTGACAAATCACAAAGTATGCTTTAAATGTTATAAATAAATATAAAGTACAACGTAATCTATACGAAATATGAGGGTTCATAATATTATATTACATTCAATGAAAATTCAAAATACCTTGACTCCTTTTTGACTGCTAAAGTCTGTGCTGAGACACTGGACGGCAATGTTTATCTGAAATTAAAAAAAATACCATGAGAGTGGCCTGAGTATAATGATGTTAGATTCTCATTATGCTGATAACACTGGCGATGTAAACAGCACACATCCTGACCGCAATGACAGGCGCCAGTGGTGTCAGACTAGGACATGAGAGCCGCCCGTCACTAATGGAATTCTATAAAAAATATAAAGCAACTGGGAATTTCTCAATGAAATATTGGCGATGTTGGTAGTACCCAGTGTTGCGTTAGGGTTATTATAGCGTAGCAGGTAGCTAAAGGCGTTGCTGCTGGCTGGTCTACGTTGCTCATTACCGCCGTCTATGCAAATGACCCCCTGCGTTTTTACTCGCCGCCACCGCCACCGATCACTGTCCGAACGCATATTATCTGTCGCTAACAACTCGCATCCGCTGTGGTTTCGCCCAACAATAAATAATTACGGATATTGGTAACTGACTACTAAGTAATTTACGGCAATAAAAGAAACCAAGAAAAACAAAAAGCTCACACATGAGTTTATTGACATACCGCAGTGATCCTGCAAAACGGCCGGCACTTACTCGCAAATGAAATGAAATGGCTCATTCGAATCAAGATTTCCAGAAAAGTTAGAAGACTGACAAGTAATGTTTATGGAAATTGAATTTCACTTTGTTACTCCAGGGAGAGTCTAATTTCTGCTGTGACAATACTACCTACGAATACCTGACCCATTAGCCCATCACAGATCGCATGCTTCAACATAATACGTATGAAGATATTTAACATTAAGTACTAATAACCACAATATCGACATTGTATAAATGCAATTAAAAAAGGGACCGTTGTGTTTATTATTCAATAATTTAATGAGTGCGATCGCGGCGCGGCGGGCAGTGGCCGCAGCCTGCGTTCTCATGCGGACGCCTGCAGATTTTTTTGCTTCATTTAGTCATTATTCGACCAAATAAGGTTGCGGGATTCTATTTAATTACACTGTAATATGTGTATAATAATATCATGAGCAGTTTTTTAATGATGCCCCATAATGAGAATTACACGAATAAATAGTACAGTACTCTTGGCTTTCTGAGTGTGCTTTAATTTCGATGTGCATAATACCAACTCCCTATACTATTTCATCGTATTGTCACGTGATCATACCAAGTGGCCAAAGTGATTATATTTATAATAAGCCCCTTAATCATAAATATCTGCTAACTTAGCAGGCCTATAAGTATTGTTTGTCTCTTTCGGTCCTATCAATATGTTTACAATATCGAAAAAGACAATATTTTTCAGCTAGCTAAGTTAGGCGACGTTTATGAATAAGAGAGCAATTCTTAACACGGGGAACAAATAATAATGTGTGAAAATTATGAACTTACCTTAGCTGCACTCTCGAGCGGATTCCAGTAGATGGCGATGGCGTTGTGCGACACCTCCTCGATGCAGCCCGCCAGCCCGATGCTGTTCTTCGTGTCTGCAACAAGACCACGCATTTATCAACCCGGGCCCGCAGTAATGACGAAGCAGATTTCGATTAAGATATCAACCGTACAATACGTCATCGCCGACGGAAATTTATTAGCAGGGCGTGAATAATCACGTGACCTGATAACATCGATTTATCAACGATTGTGAATGTTTCGACAACTGTTATTCCTAGGGTTTATGTAAATTGGCGAAGCCGTCTGATTGCCTCGTCAATTATCCCTTATGTGAATGAATAACGAGTTTTGACGCCGCATTTGATTGTATTGTGCTCTCGGTCAAATCCAATTGAAATGATTGTATTATGGACCTTTAATGGCGTATATCACACGGTCCACTCTTGATTATTTTTATTCCTAAAACTATATAATGGAATAAATACAAGTTTTAGTTACCTAATTTAATTAACCAGTAACATTTCAACCGCGCTTAACAATATTGACAACCTTTGTAATAACTATTTCAAACTGAAGTTTTACTAAATACGAGTACTACCTACGGATATATTATGGAACGTTTTTTTCACCGGTTTTAGACACTGGCTCCTACCACGGACGTGTGACCACGGGTCACACCTACCTACTCGTAGGTAGGTGTGACCCGTGATAATTAACAAACGATTAGTATCTACAAAATATCTGTATCTACTGCTTGTGTTTAATTAAATATTAAATGTCTAATATTTTTATTTCAAGTAATATTCGACCTAAAGGTTTCGCATTCCAGATTTTTATATTATCAAAGAACTTTATCTACGAGTGTTTCAAATAAAGCGATTAAAAAAAATCGACGAGACGCTATATTCTATGAGCACTCTTGCCGGGCATCGAAGGTAAACGACCCATGAGTAGCTGGAGTGACGACTTGAGTGGCAGCCCTGGTCTAGGGCTATGCATTATCGGGCGCGGGGATGGTTGTTAGTGAGTAATCGGCGTGGCTGATGTGGCGTGGGCGCAGCCCTATCAGCGAGGCAGCGATTTGTGCGGGCGCCGCTCGCCGGTGCCGACGTGTTTATGACGACCGCCGCCCGCCCTCACACGGCCTTATTGTTTTAACTGCCTCCAACAAATTTACGAGTCTGGCTTACGTCCTGCTGTGAACAATACGCCTTCTGTGCTGTCACTCAAAATGCTTCTGTCATATTTTTGAATTTGAAGTTCGTTTTAGGAAATGACGCGGGGAAGAATGTGTTCAATTCAAAACATCTTCCATGTTCTTAGACCTTATGGCCCAGTAAATGTTGCAAACACGGGTAATTACTGTCAGGTATTAATGTTGAAATCAAATTCCCGAAAGTATTTAAGAAGTGAAATAAAGAGTAAGTAGGTGGATATTCCCGGAAATTAGACTATACAAAATACGAACTCATGCAAGATGTGGATAAACGTCTAATGTTGCTACACTTGCTACAAGCAACATATTTATGAAATTCCAATTTAATCATTAGTGTCTCTTTTTGTGGACTGCATTTGATAGGCTTCTGAGCAATAAAAGCTGCGAAATAAGACACCAAACCGAAGGCTGTCCAATCTTTTTTTAAACTGCCCAAAACATAAGGTTTGATCGAAGGTACTCGTGGTTTTGAAAATAAATACCTACTACTGTATTACAGACCTTATGTCCGGTACTAAAATTATACAATACAATACAATACAATAACTCTTTATTGCACCTCAAAGACAATTACAAAACAAATAATAAAAGTACATGTTTGAAAGAGGTAAACAAAAGGCGGTCTTATCGCTAAAGAGCGATCTCTTCCAGACAACCTTTGGGTAGAGGAGATAAGAAAGTAAAAGTTGATAGTAGGTGGTGCAAAAACTGAGAAAAATAGTCTGATGGCTAAGGAATGTAAAAATAAACACAAAATGCAAATACATATATATATATATATAAATAGATACACATAGAAATACATATACATATTATAAAAATACAGATTATACATTCAAGCGTTGATGTTGATGTGTGTGATTGGTTTTGAAAAAGCTCCTCATGTACGGAGCGAAATATGTCGAGCAATTTTCGACTTAAAAAACGCCAGTAACCCGCGTGAAATACAATTTTAGTATTACCGAGACTCACAAGAATTTGTGCTTATCTTCCTAAAGTTAGATGAAGGCGGAAGGTTCCGAAAGTGAAGGCATGTGAGATGTTTGGACGTGCCTTCCGCACAGACTCTAGTGACAGACAGATTTTTAATGTTTTACAAAAGAAACCAAGTGTTAGCTCATAAAAAAGTCCCATATACCTACGGCCATAAGTTGTTTTTCCCTAAATTAGCTTCGAGACGTAAACAAAATTAATTAGTCGAGGTACGACAAAACAAACAGAAAACTATACTGGAAAATTCTTAGTTTTGATCAGTTAAGCGTGGTACAGAGTAGGTGCTTAAGGGTGCTTAAAACGAAACCCTGTCAAAAGGAATAACCAAAGACGCT
Source organism: Thaumatotibia leucotreta (assembly GCA_025490895.1). Lineage (NCBI taxonomy): Eukaryota > Metazoa > Arthropoda > Insecta > Lepidoptera > Tortricidae > Thaumatotibia > Thaumatotibia leucotreta. Next base: position 71,231 of record JALPQI010001846.1, read on the forward strand.
TGGATGCGTTGGACACGCGATACAAGAAGGTATGTAGTAATCGGAGCCGGCATTGTGCGGGTGCGCAGTGCGTTGCGAGCGCCCGAGCCCCCCCCCCTCCCCACCTGTCCCTCCAACCCCCTTCGCTTTCACACGCCCGCGCACAGGTGTCCGGTGTCGCCCTTGACGCTGCTCCCGACTCCAAGATCATATAATTTCTGATACATTTGCATATATACAGCTTTTTCGATATCGACCATATAAAGTACAACGCGATTACTATTAACTATACAATGTTAATTGCACAGTTTCCCATTTTTCATGACTTATGACATATTTTTTATATTAGTTTTTGTTTATTAAAATTGTATACTCGTATCAACCAACCTATAAACGTGCCACGACTGTTTTTAAGTTTAAAAATCTTTCTGAAGTTAGAGATTATATCATTGTGTATAATAACACAAACTAAGTAAAAAAACAAAACTTAAGTAACATCGAGATAAGCTAAAAAACCTTGACATTAAACTTGGCCCGGCCGCGCGAATTAATGGCTTCCATGTTTTGATTTTCCTTGAGATTTAATTTATGGGCAATACTTCTGACCGCGGCTTTACTCATTACTAATGCCATAGGCACAGCTAAGTAATGTTAGAATATGTAAGGTGTCATATATCAGCAATGCCGATGTTTGCTTGTAATTAATTCTGTCGATGACGCTTGGCGCCTCTGTTGGGTCCCAATATATTGGTTGAGCCGATTAATTTAAGTTTTCTAGCTTCTATAAACTTAATAACATGCCTATAAAAGGACACGCACCTTTTTATTAAATTTATTTACTGATGAGAAGATTGAAATTGATGATGTCAATTTAAATCGAGAATGTTGTGAATTACTTATCCTGTTACGTATAATTATAATTTTCTGCCGTTGATATCCATTATGGTTTTTTATTAGTTTTTTAATTTTTAATTTATTTGGTAAATTAAAAATGTTTTCTTATTGCGCGCAGGATAGAAGATAGTTACCTATTTGAAATGTGTGGTTTATGAATGAGTAGTTTACTTTTTGATTTAGAAACAATATAGGAATTGTATTGTCCTTCAAGTAAATTATTTAATTACATTTATTTTATATAAATTGGGAAATAAATAAAGGATCGATAAATAAATATACCTAATTCTTGCTTACAAAATAAATAAACAAAGGACGTGACTAACTAATGCGGATATTGAGACGGTTCATATTCATAGAGATAAACCAATAATAATAATTATAACGTCGATTAACAACCGAAACTGAATATTGAGTAGACACTTACTGAGAACGGAGATACGAGCTTTACTTTATGTAGGTAGGTATTTCTCAGCTCGGGAGTTTGATCATCCGAAGACAAAATAATCCATTATGAGTACCATAGTGTGTCAAGCGGAAACTAGTGTAACCAATCAATTTCGATATGATTTTGATATGACAAATGCGCAGTCTAGAATAAAGGTCGACGTAAAGGCACGGTGCGCGGCCGCGGTGCGCAGGCGCCGGCAGCATCACGCAATTAACATGCTAATGAACGCGCCGCGCGATATCATCGCGGTACTTATGTGTCCGCCAGACTATATTGTATCATTCCTTATGCCTCTTCTTTTCGCGTTAGACAACTCAACGCGCATATTTTAAACATAACTGAAGCCATGTTTATATTGTGCCAATAAAATGCCTCGGTGCAATATGTGATTTGAATTTTCTTATCTTAGTAGCAAAGCCAGTTAACTGCTTATAAATAAATGGGTAGGCCGAGGTATCGTAGATATATGAAGCTATTCTATTAACTAGTGAAGATAAACTCAAAGATCCATGTTTACATTTAATTAACTGATTTTACTCCTAGAAAGGGTTTAGATCAACGTTCGTTAATAGCGTTTACGATTTCCTGTTACTAAAAGTTCAAAGTAGCAGGAAAGCCCATCGCGTCAAATATCTTTATTGCTGAGATCGTTTTATTCAACCTCACATCGTGGAAACGTTACATTGAGTTTCGTATCTTTAATCTGGTTGTAGCCGTGGAATGCGTCATTATTACTAGGTTTACAGCGGAGGTAATATGAGGCTGGCAGCATTAAGCAAGCGGGCAGTGAGTGATACTTACGCCGCGGCGCCAGGGGACTATGAATAAGTATATTTTTAGCCGGGACGATTGATAGGTTCGCAGAGTGTGGGCCGCGTAAGAGGTACGCCTTATATATGCAAATGTCCTAACGAGATAGTAACGGCGGGAGCGGGCGGCGGGAGGCGAGCGGGAGGTGTGCGGGAGCTGCCCGCAGCACGGTAATTAGACCCTCCTGGCCACGCGAGAGCCACCGCCGACCCTCACGCAACTACTCTCGCATATTTCTGTGTCGCCTCAAGCACGACTGTTTTTGTGCAGGTAGTGTCGTGTCTCCAATTCTTGTACGCGCTACTGTCCGATCTGCCTCTCATAAAAACAAAGAGTCATTGTTTTTAAAATTATCATCTTAATGAGCGCGTAATTACTCTCACTCACGCGATGTAGCGTTTTATGTTCAGAGGAAGTCTGTATATGACTTACCGGCGTCTAGTATCCTTTGTTTGACGGAATGTTGTCTCCCGTGCCAGAACTGCCACGCTTTAATTTCATCTTCAGGTGATTTCTCTTCCCTAAACATCAGCATAACCACACTCTGAAACAAACAATAAAACATATGTTATGTATTTATAAATCTGTAAAACATATATACATACCTATTCGATTAGACAAGTGAACAAAAAAATAAAGGTTATACGACTACGAAGAATGGCTAGTACGAGTACATAAATTGATACTGAGGGTGGTCATTAGACACACCTGACGCCAAGAAGCTATGCTTTTGCGTAATTTATAGCAAAGTTTTAATGGCGAAAGTGGGCACCGCCACACCGGAGCGCCTAGAGCATTTCGCGAATACGCAAAATGCGATTACCGACGAGCATTCCTGAGCTATTACGTTAAACGAGAGCGATTACGTCGTTGCGACGGGCATCTTAATTTCATACGCATTTAAATCTCCTTTGAAAAAGGCACGTGAAACCTTTCGACCGTTTCCGTTCAGGTGAAAAAGTGAAATATGCTGTTAAGAGATTTCTACAGACGAGTTAGAAAATAAAGTGAAAAAGAAGTGGCTTGCGCGAGGCGTGGTGCCAGACGTGGCCTTATAGGGCTAACGATGAGAACGCACCTCCGATCGTCGCCTCTGATTGATGGATCGGTGCGACTGCAACGCTCGCCAATGGCTTAGCCGCGCCCTTTTTGTTTGACTACTGAAGCGACGCATGACGCTACCGTGAAAACGTAATTGCTAGACAATTGGCCTGGCTGTAACTGAAGCATCCCATTAATCTTTTACCAATCGTAGGTACATAGACATAGCTAACGAAACGTCAGAACATTCCCCGAGATGAACAATGAAACCAACATAATAAAGACAAAAAGAAAACCCAGGAAGTTATGATTAGCACGTTTTCGTCGTTAATTTTTTTGAAGAATTATATTAAAATTAGCTAAACAAAATATGAAAATTACTAATTTAATTGTAATTGGTGACGTCTTTAATCGGTTGGTAGATGTTTAAAAAAATGTATGCCAAAGTAGTAATACAGTAGGTATCCATCGTAGCGTTGCTTCTTGATGACTACGAGTATTAAGCCGCGTTTATATTTGTCTGTTGTGTTGTGTTGTGACGCATCAGAACGGTATCGGTTTCAAGTATTTAATATCGTTGCATTCACATTTATCTGACGCGCTGTGTTGTGACGGCGTGTGTTGTGTCGCGTCACGAGCGATCCCGGTCCGCGTCAGACCGGGTGAGGTACGGGGGGCGGGGAAGCGACACGGCACAGTGTGAACGCGCCAGTGTCGTGTCGTGATGCTTATGCACAATTTTCTGAGGAAAATAATTTATATTTTTTTAAATAAAAACCATACCTTAAACATATATCAAGTTTTTTTTTGTACCAATAGGCTTGTGAAATTTTGTTTGTATTTTTTTATGTCTTCTGCAATCAAACTGTGCCTTCGACGTTCTAAAATACTGACGAAAATTTTCAGGTACACTCGGGTCACTCACAAGCTCCTTTACGAGACAATGAAACTCGCCTTTAGTTTCTCTCTTTCTATTTACTGGATGAATCCAGTACCTCCTTCTCTTTCTTTCTTTTCTAAGAAACGTAGCCAGCGCCAATAAATGCAATTCATCTTCAAAATCGGAATCTGAATAGGATGATTCTTGAAAGAACATTGCGAACGTGTGAGCTATCCGAGTGCTGAGAACGAACTGATATAAAATGGGTACAGGATTCACGCAATAGGCAGCTAAGAAAATGCACAAAATTAGTCATTCCACAACACAAATCAACTTTTTTCCGAGGGAGCTTTAAATACGCTGCTAGCAAAATTTGGAATGACCTACCGCCCCCACTACGAGAACCTTTATCATTCTTTAGGTATAAAAAATTAGTACGATCACATTTACAACATTTGCAGAATAATTTGTGACTCCCTCTCATTCCCTCTTTTTCCTCTTTTATCTTTTTTCAGTTTAAAACAACTCATACAATACTACAAGCAAATATAATATAAATGTAATATAAATATAATATAATATGTATATATAAATACACACATAAACACTCACTGATACAGCACAAGGGTGAGCGCGTGTACCGTGTTGGTCACGACCTCCCACGACACAAACTCTACTGGGACCAATCTGAAAATCAGCGCGGATCCAGAATGCCCTGGGCTCTGCACATGCTGAGATTGGGGCCCTTTGCCCACTTGAATATCAATAATATTATTGTATGTAATTTTAAGTTTAGCTATAGGTACATAGATACGTTAGTAGTTGTTCTATTATTAACTAAGTAGTACTTAAGTAAGTCTTAGTTTAAACAGTTTTGATTTTGTATAACTTGATTATTTAAGGTGTGGCAATAAAGATTTATTATTATTATTATTATTATTATTATAAAATTGCGTCAGAATGCGTCATAGCACGTCATATAAATGTGAACGGTAGCCATCACGACAGAGAGCATCATAACACGACACGACAGACAAATGTGAACTTAGCTTTATGAGGTCACAACGGATTTTTTCCTACGCTGTTCAATGATTAGGTAGGTAGGAGTATGTCAGAATTTTCCAAGATTCCGTAATTATTGGGAATAACCGTAACATTAAAATGTATACCTACGTCAACTCAAAAACCCAAAATGTTTAGCCTCTTTATCTCTAGTTATTTTAAGTAGTAGGAAACTAGAGACCCACTCAAAGTCCCTAATAACATAGGCATACCCAATAAGGTCATATTTAGACCCAGATTGCTGAGTATTTCAAGCACACCGCACACATTTTTTTCCATTTCAAACATAACAATGCTTTAGGTAAAGTGAATAGTTATTTACGGTTATGTCTCCATTTCTTATGTGCTAATTCTATACTTACTTGTGAACAGCTAAATAATATGCCGTCGACTATTCTTACTAATTAGTTACCTACACTTACAATGCGGAAGATTACTCGCGTGTACGTATATAAATTCAACATAGGAGCAATAAAAATAGTTTAACTGTAAATCAATGAATTTACGAGTAATTTATGTCAGCGAATAGCTGCGTATGTGTCTATAAGGGGGACACAGGCTTTCTCCGGAGATCGGACTGTGTGTAGTCAACGGCTCCGTGCATACTAATGGATAGCCCATGTATAAAATTGTAACGGTGCATCACCTCTAACCGTCACTGTTCATAAATAAACTTTACCGTACCGCTCTATGAGAATTCTCCAAAATGGCGCGTATTTCACCTAATCAAATTCATAATACATGCTTATTACTGTTAGCACCAAATAGGTTTACGACCTTAATAATAATATTCAAATCACTTTAAAGTGTTATAATGAAATGTTTAATGTGCCTGTGTTGGTATAACTTTTTACAGGTGACCATAATTTCCTCGTGGTTGTTGTAATTGGAGCAATTTTGTTTATTATATACCAACTAATAATTAATAAAGTCCCACTAACTAATTTAAGCGCTAGTGCAGCGGTTTACGTAAGTTAGTGCCTATTTTGAAATTGCAATTGATACAAAACAATGTTTGCCAGCTATTGTTGCTTGACAAAGATACATTGAGCTACACAGGTAATTACTGGGTAACTACGACTATCTTAAATATTCCAATTACGCAATTTATCAAAGACAAGTTTTACTCTGATTACATTTACAAGTTCAACTTGCATAAGTTATTACTTTTATAGCTCACTGCAATCTTTTTGCAACATAAGTGAAGTTTAGAAAACATTAAATCAAGATACAGTTTAGCATTATTGTCAACTCAGCTAAGACAACAATCGACAACAAATGAAGATCGATGCGATTAATTTTCAATGTGCACCATTTAATCCTTCGTGAGCATTAAGATTGGTTGCAGCAGGCGTGGGTGACACAGACAGCCCACGTTCGCCATACCGTTAATTGGATTTTTAATCCATATTGACATTCGGTAAATACGCGGATATTAGGTGTACTATAAACGTACGTAACAAATATTAGTTGACATTCAGTAATACGTAATTTGAGAAAGCAAAACATATACCCCTTATTCATAAAAACTTAGATACAATACATATATTACTTATTTTTTGTTTTCCTCCTACCTATCTATGAAATGCAAATTCCGAAGTGAATAATAAAACTAACCGATTAATGGAAGTTTGATGAACGTTTATTCATGAACTAGCGACCCGCCCCGGCTTCGCACGGGTACTATAGCAAATGTAACTTTTCTTGAACTAGTTCTGTTGTATACTGTAAACATTTTTTGGAATAACATTATACTTTTAAACCTATTACTATGACTTGACATATAATGATGGTTAATCACTGTCAATATTAATCGAAGAATAAGTACATTAATACATTATCAAAATTCCAGAGTTGCGAAATTATTTTTAATTGCCTAATGTTTACACAAGTCTTCGCCATTTTCTTAATTTATGGAAAGGTACGAGTATGTGGTGTGGGTAGGTAATTAATTTGATTTTTGTCTAGTTGATCTATGTAGGATGTAGGTATCTGATTCTTGGTCAAAACTGTAATCGCATGCGTTTACAGTATACAATGTGCAACTGGCAACTGATGATATTTTACAATTATTCAATTAAAAAAGATGATGTCTTTATGCAACTGTGACAATATTGTGATTGACCTATAGGTACAGAGGAAATGTTTGTGTTCTTCCGTAACTTTTTCTATAAAAGACACTAACGCGTTGTGTTATAACTGATTCGCACTTTGTTTGATTCGGTATGCATTTTTCAAGCGAAGACCTACTCGTATTTATTTCGTTATATCGGTTAGCTATATATAGCACAATTGTATAGTTAGTATAAAAATACTAACTATACAATTGTGCCTTATATAATATATTATTATCAGGTGTGTTTGCTAGTCGAACAGTGATTTTACTCAAAATTTGCTCGTATTCCTTAAAATCTTACAACGAAAACATATACAGAGCTCTGATTGTTTTTTTGTTAATTAATGAACCTCCAATTTACGCGGCCGGTTAACCGTGTACACTTCGCAATTAACCAGAGCCAAATTGAGCTTATTAACTTTTTAGTATCGTCGTTCGTTGGCCGGCGCATGTTTCATAAGAGTACAGTTTTGGTTTCTCGGACCAGTTAGCTCCAACTTTTCGGACCGTCAATTAATAAATCGCGTGTATCGACATTCGACCCGATTTCAGGAGCTCGGTTGACAATCTGTGTTATCTGATTAAGCACGCTTTCTCTTGCATGCGCGCGCTCCATGTGACTAGTGTCACACACGCTCGGTGACTGCTCTGCCCATGTGTAGCTCGCCGATTACCTACTGACAGCCACTCTACTTTAATTTCATCACTCCATTTGAATAAAACAAGCATTTGCATATATTTCAGGTATGGGATTGCGTAAGCTTAAGCAGTGACGATCGGTATCTTTTTATTCTCGTATGACAGAGAGTGAACGATCATCAGTTTAGCCAGTCATCTTAAAGTGTCCTCTATGTATACTTTGCAAATGCATGCTATTGAATCTATTAGTATAGGTACTATTATTATTTTTTTTTACTTATGTCGCGTTTGGCAACAGTCAACTCGCCTTTTACGAGTAGGTAGGCACTTTAAACATAACGTGCTAAAATGTTTTAGGCATTAAGGTAAAACAACAACTATAAAATTCATCGTCAAAATGCCACGCTATAAAATTACAATATCATTCAAATCACATTCTTGGTGGTAAAGGCTATAAGGTGCCTATGTATTGTATGGGATTCGTGATAAATCGGCTAATTAAAGCCGAGGCCCGCGCATGTACTCACTTTATTCCTATATCAAAGCTCATTTCTCACACTTGTAGAGAATGCGCCGCTAAATAAAATCTCCGTCGTTTTTGTCTTCCATAAACAACACAGTGGTTCAGTAATGTGTCAACAATAACAATTACTGTTTCTGATTTTATCTTTTCGTGTTACGCTGTTGTGCGTCTCGTCTTCGGAGAAGTAGTGCGTGACAACATATATAGCGGAACGGTGTTGGGTAGGTGATCGCATCATCTGTTCGTAAGCGAACAATGCATGCGAGGTTATGCAAGCGGGCGCACGCGGCGCAGCCGGTGTTCAACGGGCGGTGCAGCGAACAGCCCAGTGGCGACGATGCCGGATCGTCCTCGTCCTTTTGCCCGCGAACTTCCTCGTTAGCCACAGGGCGCGGCCATCCATCAGACCCTATCTACATTATGACAATTATTTATGTTCCCCGCATAGCAAAACTATTTCGCTTACCGTTGAGCTTTATCGATAGCGCAAAAGTAATGTCCTGCCGTCTAGATACTCTATATCTGATAAGGTTACGTCTGTTTGTTAAGTGCGCTAGTTGTTTGTGCTAGTTGTTTTAACGCCTAGGTTATTTGCTGCGAATGTTCTCTGTAGCGAATGTCGGTTTCGACATAAATTCTGAGCGGAACTGTGGGTGTAACTGCTGCAGTCGTTTGCGATCTACGTGTTGGTATTTATTACACTTCAGGTAAAATATATCAATGGTCATTTTTGCGTCGTAAACAATGCGTTTCGTTCATTCGTGCGTGTGACGATATTTAGTATTTTTGTATTCAAACATTTCAAAGCATTTCTTTCTTCAAGCTACACTACAGGTTGATGGTAACGTGTATTTGAAGACGTGCATTAAGTTATTAAAGGCTGCGTGCATGATATTATGCGTTTCGCCGGCGTCGGGGGGAGCAGACGCCCGCAGGCGCGCGGAAGATTGCTAGAGATGTGCAGCTTCCGCTCGCGGACAAATTGCCTTACGCCCTCGCATCCGGCGAGATCCCAATGCTACTAATTGAATATCGAGCATGAACTAAATTACAATTTCCGATAATACACTACCTAAACTACTAGATCACACTTAAACATGTCGGCTCCATCCAGTGGCCGCTAAATCTCGATTAAATCGGAGCAATTCCCGCGATCCGTCCAGCGTCGGATTAACATCCGAAGTCGCGTCGTAACACTAATCTGCTTAAATGTCGAAAGGAAATGTCAGATTGTAAAGTGCAGGCACTGGACGAGCGTGATGCGGCTTAAGTGTGGGCCTCCCGCTTAGAGCACGGCTCGCTGTCACGCGCTTCATTCGCATTCGTTGCTACCTCATTAATTGATTCATAAATACAACATCACAAATTAAATCTAAGTTTTGTCTATTAAATAAAGCTTGCATGTCAATATTTCAACCTTATTAGGAGTAGTGTAATAACAAGAGAAGCAAAAATACCTATAAAACATTGTTATTAGATACCACTTATCCTTAATCGTTAAAACTATTACGCCAATGAAATATTAACGAAACATTAATCCATTGTTTTAAGTCACAAATCATGTAATGATTGCACAATGGTTCTCAAATCTAGCATTGCGTTTGATTAGGACGCGTGTCGGTGTGCTGTCGCAGTGGCGCGATGGTATCGCGATTGACGCTAAATACGCGCCCGCCGAGACGCGATATCGAGTCGATACTCGAGCAATGACGGACTTCGGCTTACGTAACGCCATTTGCGTCCAACTTTGCTGTCACCTAAGTTGAGGAATTAAGGTTAAGACGAGTGAAAGTTGATCTATAAAAAAACAAATATAATTACGATTCTATTAAAAGGATGCAATGTGATTGATAATAGGTACGAAAATATTTGGCCGAATGACTATCGACCGCTTATGTGCAGTTACGCAGTTTCAGGCGTTACGTGGAGCTGTATTATCGAATACCACGTAATATTTCGAAAGCATTATGGCTATCGTGTATTATGCGAACCTGAAACCGAACGTGGAAAGTTCACGCTCGGCGAAGCGCGACCCGCGCGCGTAGACGAAGCTACGACACCTCACCACTTCACCTCCTTATTGCATTTGTTTCACCAGCTACGATATCTCACGGTGCAGCCGAACATTAATTATATAATAATCTATCTACCTAAATTATCGAGTTATCCGTGTCTGTAACGTAAATCTACGCCTAATTGAGTAAAACGTTCCTATTAAGCATTGCGAAAAGTATTTTAGCCGTGGCAAAATTACAACTTGCATATTCTCTGTTCTCAGAGAGTTGAAAGCGGGCCATGTCAATGTATCATGCAAAAATTTGTGAATCGATTATTAAAATCTATAGACTCACGGGACGTAGATCATGCCTCGAAGTAATGTGTTTTTTTTAATCAAAACTCAATTTATGTGAAATTGTATTAACTTAAGAAAAAGAGCTACTAAAAAGCAATGACATTAAAGGAACATAAATTCCTTTTGAAATATGGAAACTCATAAAAGTGTTCATGTTTAAAAAGATAAAGAAATATAAAAATGCTTCTCAAGTTTTGATCATCAATGCGTTTCGCTTGATTTTGAAATCTTACTTAAATAATAACTTTATTAATCAAATTACTGAACGCATTTTAACGATCGTTGATAATAACATAGAATATCATTAATACATATTATTATATATGTAGGTATTTATACTATTTATATTAATTTAATGAAATAGCTCAGCATAATTTTATAATTAAACATATCTAATGGTATGTATCTATTCAAAGTAGGTTCGTACCTAATTTATAAAATGCCGTTGCTCATGTTTTCTGTCGTATAATTTCGCAATTTATAATCATTAGCGTGTTTCTGAAGTGACGTGGCTGCGCGGCGCGGCGCGGGCGCAGGGTGCGCGAGGGTGCAACGTAATTGAGTCATCGCGGCAAGTGATTGATTACTGCGCAACCGTTATTCGTAACACACAACTTCCAAAAAAGTGAATGCAAATTCAATGTCACGTTTTTTGGTACTTACACATTGTTGCATAGCTTTTTCTTGTGAAACTGCATAAGAAAATCATTAACAGAGCAATCGCCCTGTGAGAAATATTTGAACTGTCTCAGATGACAGCCCTTCACTTGTCTCGGCCGAAAGGTGCGCGGCCGCGTGCTCTGAATACGACCGTTATAATCCCTCATCGCGCATAACATGTGCAAGTGCAGTGTAAAATGTATCATTAACGATTGCCTTAAAAAGGCAAACCGGGACAATCATTAAAATCGTAAAATATTGCAAAGAGAAAAGATTGTATTAATAATAAAAGAAAAAGATACGTGTCTCGTTACGCGAGTTTCCGTTGCTACGAAAGTGAACACAACACAATGATGTCAGTTGGCGATAAAAAGCTAGTGTAAAAAATGCTCTGAATGAGTGGGCGCGCATTAAATCGACGCTGCTTAATCGCGTCCGCGACCGAACACCCCGCACTTGATAAGCGGAAATTGTACTGATAAATAGGTACTATTCTAAGTATTTAACTGTAATTTATAAGGATATGTTCAGATTTCGCGTATGCGTTAAAAAAAAACAAATAGTTACAAAAGATTTACCTTCGAAATGGTAATTCAGCATAGTCTTTATTTGTTTGTGCTTCGAATAAAGAGCAATGATTAATGATACCACAGAGAATGTGTTGCATCTACGCATTAAGTTTGCATCTTGCTTGGGGTTACCTGCTTCGTGCACATCCAACCCTTCAAGTGACTCGGAAGTTAACAAAAAACTAAACTGTTTTACTAGCAACGTGATTAATTGCTGCAGTCTACTTTGATTGATCGGTCTTCTTTTACGTTTTTTATTGTGACCCATTTAAACGGAAAGAATATTTGCACTGCTTAAGTCGCGTTTTAAAAACCGATTTGTTACGTGTATTATAAAGCTTAATAATTTCATATAGCGTGCGAACGTTTCGAGAGTGGATGTGAAATTGTGTCTGTCGTTTATTGGAACATTGCAACGGTGTTTAATTAGGTGCAAAATGTTGTATTCGGCGGGCGCGGGCGGGGCGGACAGCCGCGATGGTATCGCCGAAGCTCCGCCGAAACAAGGGCGGCGGCGCTGCCCGCCGTAATTACGATTCCGCCACGCACACCCCGCACCGAGCCAAACTCTCGACTCCACTAACATTTCTTAAATTTGCTAACCGCTTTTTGACACGCAAAATGTATTGAGATTGCGTGTGAATTTCAAATTGTCAGCCACGGTTTATAATGAAATAATTACTTGTGTTGGTTTAACGATTACCTCTAAAAGCATGAAAATGTTTATAGTCTCGGTTTTATTTATTGATTCGAGTCAAGAGTCGATAACTTCAAATGAAAAGATAATAACCATGAAAACGACAAAAACAGAACACACATTTGAAAAATAATTAAAGGTACCTAACGTGATTCAAGCACCATTTATTTAATGTTTTGCTTGTAGGACTTTCGATATAGATAGGTGCTGGCTTAGATCGGACAGAACAAAAGAGACCACAACATTTCAAGCCCCGAGAACCGCTTTAGGAATGTATCTTTTTTCAAGCTGAAACAAAACAAAATGCTCGTTAAGGAAACACGATGTTTGCCGCATTGAAATTATTTTATCATATACAGTAAGGTTATTGTTTAAAGGGAGCGATATTATCCGAGCGGAGCGGGCTCCCGGGGCGGTCATTGTGTTCCTATATGGCGAATGTCAAAAGCGTCGTCTTAATTATCGGGCGCGGCTTTACAATGCGGACTCGATTGCGGCGAGATAAGGCCTCTATACCTACTATCTGAATCAGTATTGAATGCTATACGCCGCCGCACGCGACCGCGCGACTCACACTCGCCCCCCTTACTGCCTTAATAATAACTTCAAACGCATGTCGCATTGTATCTTTGATTATTCCGATCTAACTCTATTCAATACAGATAAAACATGTTTGACCATGAAACTTACAAGAAAAAGGAAAAAAAAACTGAACAACTGAATAGCAATTGCATTTCATAAACTTGCCCCTATACAATGTGTGCCTGTACATTGTGCTTATTAAATAAGATGCGAACAAATGTATGGAGACCAATAACATCTAACTAACGTGTATTATTATCCACTGTCAATTACGTACAATTGAAAACAATAGTACACTTACGCCGATAATCTAAACTAGGACCAGATTGTGGGTACCTGATTTTCTGGTTTTTCAAGAAAACTACCTAAACTAATGCAATTTCATTGTTATGAAGATATCGTGTTGGACTCTATTAAAATGATATCATTTCCTGGGAAGTGTCAGGACAATAATGTAAGGGGATTTCCGATTTCCATGGTAAATGCGACGCGTGGGTTTATCTTTTGTCTATTGAACATTGATTATTTTCTCATGAGATAATGGACATCTTGAGTCACGCCATTACTTTTTCACTTTAAAGATTGCGTTTGAAGATTTATGTAAGTAACTGTGATAAGTAAGCGAGACGAACAAAGAAATCATCTAAGTATTATATAATAAGGATCATGTACAAGGATAACCATTCGATATCAAAAATATATGATATATCAAGAAATATCGATATCAAATCATACTAGATAGTATGGTGGAATAAACACCACACGGAGTATTGAGTGTTGCAGGATCGTTTGTAATTATTTTGTGGTTAGCCCGCGAAGGCGAGTCAGCGGAGCCCGGGAGCAGGCGGGTGCAGGCGGTGAAACCGACACGATATGCGTGCGTGTATGCGGTCGTTTCCTGGGCTACCGACGAGTCGAGAACTTGTCCCAACAAACTCAATTAACAAATCTTGATAACTAAAATCCTGCTTGTTTCTACCGATCGGTATAATATTTAATTATAACATGTATATTTGAGTATGAAATGAACTCAGGAATATAAAATGTCAATTTGTAATGACATTTCTCTAACTGATAGCAAGCCTTCCACAAAGTGACAAGTGACGTGCGGTGCGTCGAACGCGTGCGGCGTAGGCGCCCGCGACGTGGGCTACCCAATAAAATTATACACATTGCACCCCGCTCGTAAATATCGATCAAACATCGATTACATTTCCGCACAGGAGCAATAATTTCCAACATTTTATTATTCTGCGCTAGAATTATAAATTGAGATGTTCGGTGAGAGGCGGCGCGGAGGCTCTGTTTTACGATTGCCTATGCCTCTTAAAGTGCGACGCAGCTTTCTAGGGTCCGCGGGCAAACATCCGGCCGGCCAACGGTTAACGCCGATAGCTTCGATTGATTTTAATAATAAAAAGTCATCGAGCTGCAGCCACTATCGACGGTAACTACTATTCATGTTTATTCATAAAGTGTATTTCAAGCGTCTATCTACCAGCCCACTTGATAGCTAGCTTGCGGTACACAAAAAGATTAATTTATGTAATTTATGTAAAATGTTTAAACTGTAGGTGAAATATAAATAATATATAGTTAGTATATTGCCGTCATAAAAAATAGATTAACTGAGAGACCTGTGAATGACAATATACCCATACGAAAATTAATAGATAAGCTCATTAATAAGTACTGTTTTGGTAATTAGGTACTTTAACAGGTATGCTGTTAACATAGGTATAATATCTACGAATAAGCAAATGTTAAGAGAAAGATTTGCAACTGTTCATTAGGTATGTAGCAGAAATAATCGATGATTGACTAACAAAACTAAATTATTGTTTGTGCTAATATGCAATTATTAATTGACGGTAATTAAATCTTCGTCACGGAAAGGCCATAGTCGGATTTTCATAGTAAGTCAGCCTTTAAATCAACCAGACTCTAGTATTTTTTTGTGAGTACCTCTTATGGTGAAGAATATTTCTGCTGAGTATCAACGTCCTATCGGTGACAGTTTTTGACTTATGATTTTTTTTAGTTTTTTCTTTAATGTGTTGTATCTCAGGATGTATAAAAGCGAATTGCTTCAAATTTTGAAATAATGTTCTTTATTTAGATATGCATCGAATTTAAAAAAATGAATATCGATTGTCGTATAAAAAAAAGAAAAAAAAGACCAAAAAATTTTTCATATTTTTTTTTGTGTACCTATGAAGTAGTGACACCTCTATTTTCTTTTTCTAATTATAGACCATACATTGGCCTACTAGTTGCCTAAGTATCAAAATTTTCCAAGCGGTACTTCTTACCAAAAATCGGCAATATGTGTGGTCAAGTTCTGCATTCAATCGGTGTTTTTCAATGTAAGTAGTATACAAACTCTTCATTTATATTTGAGTTTTCATATCAGGTTATCTTATTTAAGAGTAAATGCTAATGACAACTTAATGTCATCATGATGCAAGCTGTTTATTTCATATTTTTTTCTTACCCTTATCTTTTTTTAAATATTTGCTGCAGCTCTTGCACTTTTTATTAATATTTCCATGAAACGGATTCATTGCAGTTAAATATTATCGAGATACGCTAGTTGAAATGGTAAACGGCCGATTAATAATGAAATAAACAGCTTGCATCATGATGACATTAAGTTGTCATTAGCATTTACTCTTAAATAAGATAACCTGATAAGAAAACTCAAATATAAATGAAGAGTTTGTATACTACATTGAAAAACACCGATTGAATGCAGAACTTGACCACACATATTGCCGATTTTTGGTAAGAAGTACCGCTTGGAAAATTTTGATACTTAGGCAACTAGTAGGCCAATGTATGGTCTATAATTAGAAAAAGAAAATAGAGGTGTCACTACTTCATAGGTACACAAAAAAAAATATGAAAAATTGTTTGGTCTTTTTTTTTCTTTTTTTTATACGACAATCGATATTCAGTTTTTTAAATTCGATGCATATCTAATTAAAGAACATTATTTCAAAATTTGAAGCAATTCGCTTTTATACATCCTGAGATACAACACATTAAAGAAAAAACTAAAAAAAATCATATTTCAAAAACTGTCACCGATAGGACGTTGATACTCAGCAGAAATATTCTTCACCATAAGAGGTACTCACAAAAAAATACTAGAGTCTGGTTGATTTAAAGGCTGACTTACTATGAAAATCCGACTATGGCCTTTCTGACGACTTCCTTTTAATAATTGTTAGGGTAAAAACACCGCTTCATCACTAATACATAATTTATTCAATGGTTAACAAGGCAATCACACAGTAATTTTAAGATAGAGTAACCGCGACGCGCCATATCCGTGTAACGTCCCTTGACAGCTCGCCGGACGCCGTAGTGAAGTGACATGCCGGTGCTAGTGTTGTACCGGGCTAATTTCCTTACAGTTCGGCCATTCACTGACCAAACCTTCGGCCCGAAGGTCAATTCTTCAGGTCTTCACAGAAGCTCACCGTAGGCCGCTAACTTTCACAGCCCCAGCACCCAAATTGTGTGACTGAAGTCTCATAGGTTCAATACACTGCGACTGAAGTCTCATAGGTTCAATACACTGCGAATTGAACAAATGCATTTTAAGCGTAACGCATACACAGGTCTTGAATGCCATGAATCTATAACATGTGCGACGTTCCGTCGTCCACGAAACGATTCGTCGATTTCGTCTTTTCGTCAGTGTCAAGCGTAACATGGACAGACAGACAAGATATGTTCAAATGAGGATGTACCTTTTATCAACTGGGCTTATTATAATTGTGCTAATGTGGAGTGGCAAGAACCAGGTCAACCCCTTTTTTTTTTAAATCTTTAGTATAGTCAGTATACAAATTTTAATACTTTCATTGAGCGATTCCAAGATTAAAGTGATATCATTTACTTGCATAATGTGCAATTAATGGAAATTCTTTTCTTTTTTTTTTTTTTTTACATTGAACTTGTAAATATATCGCCATTTTGTATGAGACTATTATGCACTTAGGACAGCGCCATCTAGTAGCATTTTTTAAAGGATTAATGACATTAATAAAATAAATGTAACATCATGAAATCAGTCAAGTGTTCGCTGGCTAATTGCGAATTTGTTTGATTATACACAGTACAGACAGACTTACGAGTAACATGATATCATTGATTTTTGAATAATCACACAATTACTGATGTACACATTCCTCGAATAATGAATGTTATAATGCCAATAAAGTAATGGAACAAGCTCACAGTTGTATCCGGCGACGTAGAGCGCCTTGGGATGACTGCTTGTGTCCGTACTAGTCACCGATGACTCGCGCAGAAGCGCGTACATAGCCGCTCCCGCGCCTGGGTTACGGCGAAGTCTGCCAGTGCGGTGAATTCGTCAACTGACGCGTTCCGGCAGCAATGCGTAAGACCCGCTGCGTGTACCTTACATATACTCAGCTAGACAAACAGACGCCCGTTTCCAGGCTTGCCCTGCTAAGGAAGGTTAAAACAACACGATATAAGGTCATAAAACATATGAATTAACTGCCAGATCGCAATGGAACCAGTATTTGATATAGACCGCCTCTCGGCGCCAGCCCAAATGTTTTATCCAGGACCGCCACTGAGGCGCCAGCCCACATGTATTATCCAGGACCGCCACTCAGGCGCCAGCCCACATGTATTATCCAGGACCGCCACTCAGGCGCCAGCCCACATGTATTATCCAGGACCGCCACTCAGGCGCCAGCCCACATGTATTATCCAGGACCGCCACTCAGGCGCCAGCCCACATGTATTATCCAGGACCGCCACTCAGGCGCCAGCCCACATGTATTATCCAGGACCGCCACTCAGGCGCCAGCCCACATGTATTATCCAGGACCGCCACTCAGGCGCCAGCCCACATGTATTATCCAGGACCGCCACTCAGGCGCCAGCCCACATGTATTATCCAGGACCGCCACTCAGGCGCCAGCCCACATGTATTATCAAGGACCGCCACTGAGGCGCTAGCCCACATGTATTATCCAGGACCGCCACTCAGGCGCCAGCCCACATGTATTATCCAGGACCGCCACTCAGGCGCCAGCCCACATGTATTATCCAGGACCGCCACTCAGGCGCCAGCCCACATGTATTATCCAGGACCGCCACTCAGGCACCAGCCCACATGTATTATCCAGGACCGCCACTCAGGCGCCAGCCCACATGTATTATCCAGGACCGCCACTCAGGCGCCAGCCCACATGTATTATCAAGGACCGCCACTGAGGCGCCAGCCCACATGTATTATCCAGGACCGCCACTCAGGCGCCAGCCCACATGTATTATCCAGGACCGCCACTCAGGCGCCAGCCCACATGTATTATCCAGGACCGCCACTCAGGCGCCAGCCCACATGTATTATCCAGGACCGCCACTCAGGCGCCAGCCCACATGTATTATCAAGGACCGCCACTGAGGCGCCAGCCCACATGTATTATCCAGGACCGCCACTCAGGCGCCAGCCCAAATGCATTATCTAGGACCGCCATGGAGGCGCCAGCCCAAACGTATTATCTAGGACCGCCATGGAGGCGCCAGCCCAAACGTATTATCTAGGACCGCCATAGAGGCGCCAGCCCAAACGTATTATCTAGGACCGCCATAGAGGCGCCAGCCCTAACGTATTATCTAGGTCCGCCATAGAGGCGCCAGCCCAAACGTATTATCTAGGACCGCCATAGAGGCGCCAGCCCAAACGTATTATCTAGGACCGCCATAGAGGCGCCAGCCCAAATGCATTATTTAGGACCGCCATGGAGGCGCCAGCCCAAACATATTATCTAGGACCGCCATGGAGGCGCCAGCCCAAACGTATTATCTAGGACCGCCATGGAGGCGCCAGCCCAGATGTTTTATATGACTAAAGAATCAGATCACAATTAATAGTTAAGCAACAATAGTTGGCAACAAAATATAAACGAGATCTCATACACCGTAACACCACCAAGTTCTTAATCGAGGAGTAACCTTACGGGGAATTACAATGTAATTTAATTTCACAGGCAGCCTAGGTCTCAACCAAGGAGCAAGTGTATAACTAGAATTGAGATCTAATTTGAATGATAGCAAGACTCTTCCGTAATAATATCAACGGATAACATAACTCCGAACTCATACACCATCTAGCACTTAAGCTAGGAGCAAATAACCAACTGCCATAACGTCAATGTTAAAGTAACTCATCTCACTCATTCTGATTTATGGACAAATAGCAGGTGTCAATAATGTAATAATGAGCCATTCAGGAAACAATAAAAGACACTTTTAAGTTTATAATAGTGGGCAACGTCAGCACCAAACTATAAATTAGGATGGATGTGTTTCATTAACTCGGGTACCAATCTGAGTATTTGTGAACATATTCCTTTTATAGCGAACACTGTGATATGTCATGTCATCAGCCTATCCCAGTCCACTATGATGACGCTGCTGCCCATCATGAATGGTCATATAACACTGTATAAACAAAGCATTTTTCATTAGACAAAATTCATCGAACCTGCAAAAGATTGAATCATTATCATTTAAGCACAAGGCAAGAATCACTTCTTCCAATTAACTCAATTCTTAATCTGAGAATTCTTGAACATCATCCTTTCATAGTGAACATTGTACACTAAGAGCATTTTTCATTCATATAGGTACATGCTGAATTCAATAATTAAACCTGTGAAAGATCAAGTTATGAACCATGAAGTGGGAATTATACCTCCCATTTAACTCAGTTCTCATTTGAGAATTCTCTGCATGTCATCATATTATAGTGTACTTTAAAAGAAACAGGATTTGCTATGTTATATCACAACATTTCAGTACTATATTCTGTAAGAGACACAAGTTCATAAAATGGTATAAAACATAACACCAGTCCATAAGTTGCATGATAATAATCATATGGAACTTGGCTGTTCACTTCCAAGCAGCTCCATAAAAGGTAAGCAGATTGCAAAAAAAATCCTTAAATATGTTTTGTTGATTCAATAGGTATAAATTAAATTAGCATTACCATTTATCGAGGTTTGCCACATTGAGGGTTCGCATTATTGAGGTTCCCATGTATTTAAAGAAACTATATGTACTGCTCAAATGTATCATACCCAACACAGCTTCGCTGTAACTGGACAAATTATAAAGCACTGAACACATTTATCATGTGCAATTGTCATATACATAAATGTATTGTACATGATGTGTCTTGCATAGTTGTAATACATATCAGTTACACCTTGAGGATGAAATGAATATTAAATTGTTAAATAATGAAGTGGCCTCAACTGAACTTCTCATGTAACTGGCAACTTTAATCATTATGATGATGATGAATAACAGTGAATAGGTTAGAATCATTAAACATTTTAAATAAGCAATTTACCTTGTAGGTTATGCATTCTTCCAACAGATCATTTTTCAACTTCCAATGTGAAACAAAACCCCATAAGTCAATATGCCAACTGCACTTACCCAAATCTTAGATAAGTAAATATTATTGATATCATTTTATCCATTTCATTGTAAGTGATGTAGCAGTATAATACCTCAGACACTTCTGTGAAAGACTTGAAAGTTCAAGATAATCTAAGTTTATTTAAGTAGCTGTTCAAAAACATGCATCTGAAATATAAGGTTAAAACCAGATAGCGGATGACTTGATGAGCCAAGAAGGCATGTCACTGTTGTACCGTTGCATGACAATGTCTAACCAAAGTATTCATTGCATCAATCTCTGTATAACAAAGCTGATAATGGTGATGACTTTGTAGTAGGTATACTAAACATTTGCATTAGATGCCTGAATCAGGCATTCATATTTCACGCCTTACATTAAGTCCTACTTGTAATAGGTACTTGTATGTTTAAAATCCAAATAAGTATTTTCCCATACTAGAAACAACAATTAATAGGAATTCAATGTCTTATATGTGCACGAGTGTACTTATTGCAAAATGGTAGAATTTCATAATAAAAGAGTTATTACCATTTTGTTGACTTCAATGTTAATATTGCATGTAGGTGTAGTGGGAAGCTATACACCATATTGACAAATTAATGAGTTCTTAAGGTGAAGACCTATTTTTGTAGTAGACTGTACACAAATAGAATGCACAGTTCATAACCTGTACTGACTAATATATGGTCACATATTAAGAATAACAAGCATAGCATGTTTATGCTTATTTCATATCATTAGGTATGAAGTATTATGATAATTACTAAAAAGATGAGAGAGAGTATGATCATTTCATCAAATTCTTGTGAATGAACATGGCATAGGTTGTAACAAATTATGAATGTTGTTCACTTTGTACATTCCACAAAGATGTAGAAGATGATACCATGTTACTAAAATATCTTCTAAGTTATTTAAGTATCACAGACTATAGTTGGCCTGTTCCTAATTGAACGGCTTGGCTTTCATAGTATTCCACATTCATAGGTAAATAATAATTGAAATGTACCTAAGATAAAACTCACAAACCAAATCAATGCAATACACTTGTCCATACATACTGAACAGTACAATTAGTATGAAACTGTCAAAATTATTCTATACAGTTTCCACTCTTTCTCTTCATGTAAACAAGGAACTTATTCAGGAGAAATGGTGACCAATCTGTCAATATGATACTAAACTTGACATATATTAAAATAAGTTAAGACTCACCGTTAAATGTACACTTTTTTTTTTTTTATTCGGCTCTTACCTTGGGACTTCAATTAATTAAATCCAACTAAATAATGGGATTACTAAGTTCCAACATTTATGTATCATACAACAATCCACCTGTTATTCCATGGTACATTGCTTTGATTGTGTTATGCCTTATGCAGCACTGTTGCAGCTCTGGGTATACTATGGTATACTAGTACCATTAACTTGTAGTTTGTTCTTGGTCCACATAAATGTAATATTTAGTGCTTACTATAAATCTGAAAACATATCAAAACACACACCACACAACCGAGGCACCCTTTTAAGATTATCTTCAACCTGTGCATCGCGCACCGGTTTTTTTTTTTTATATTTCTCTTCTGCCTCTTTGTGACAAGCTTACCGTGCGTAATATTTAGGAACTCTGTTAAGAGATGAATTCACATTAGCCACAGACCTACCACGATAAGTTACCATGACGACGAAGTTACCGGTTACCTTTACGCGAAGTACTTTGTATGATTGCGTCGTTTATTATTAATACTATAGCAATAATGCATTTAGTAGAATTGGTGCATTCACTCATTAGAATCAGGTGAATCCAAGTATTTCAATCATAACAATGGGACTCCGATACCAGCGGAATAGATTGTACCCATTTTGGTCAATTAAACTTTAGTAGGCGTATGATAATATCCCACTTCTGAAGCTGTTAGGGTAAAAACACCGCTTCATCACTAATACATAATTTATTCAATGGTTAACAAGGCAATCACACAGTAATTTTAAGATAGAGTAACCGCGACGCGCCATATCCGTGTAACGTCCCTTGACAGCTCGCCGGACGCCGTAGTGAAGTGACATGCCGGTGCTAGTGTTGTACCGGGCTAATTTCCTTACATAATGTACATATAACATTTTCCTAACTAAACTCCCAACGATTTTAGTCTAAGTAAGTGTAGACTGTAATAAAACATTTAGATAAGTTTGTGACGATGGTGGAATCAAGCGAAACAATGTGTGGGGAATGACCTAAAGTAAAGAAATACAGTATATACCTAAGTAACGCGACCTTCAACTAGGTAAACAACTTAACAAACTTGTTATATTTCTCTTTTCCCGGGTTATCCTTCAAAGTGTCTTAAAAAATATTCATGGCATAATGACGAAATTATGGAGAAAGAGGCACAATATAAAAAATATTTAGCGAACTGAGTTAGGTTAGGATATTTAAGTCGACATGTACCGACCAATTAAGAGGATCCTCGTCAGGACTACCGTCGGCCAAAGCCCGAACAGTTTGCTAAATATTTTAATATGTTTGAGTGTCACGATAGTTATAATTCTAAAAAGAGACACAGGCAACGGTTAAATAACAACAGTGTAAATTTTTGATCGACATTCGATCTGAGAACTTGTTCCAAAGTCCCAACAAACTCAGTTAACAAATCTTGAAACTCGTATACTCCATTTCAAATACCATGGGCCGATGTCACACGCAACTTTGATGTGGCATCGGGCCATGGTATTTGAAATGGAGTATAACTAAAATCCTGCTTGTTTCTACTGATTGGTATAGTAAGTGGCACTAACCTTTACGGTCTGGTTCTTAAGGGGCTTGTCGGGGTCGTGCACGTACTCCAGCGTGATGCCGTAGAACTGGCCCTTGTTGATGTAGGTGATGCGGTCATCCTCGCGCCGCTGCGAACTGCTGCTCGCCGTCTCCAGGTGGTACTTGAAGCCGTACGGCGAAAATCTACACAATAACAACTTATTATTACTCTTATTTACTTACTTATTTTATATGCTAATAAACTTGCTTATGAAAAAAATTTACAGAATTTCGTATGATGAAATATGCGACTAAATATCTGGCGGGCGGTGCCACACTTAAACATCGTATGACTGCTCCATATTTGCTTTACGACGCGGTCCATAAGGTTCGTTCAGCAGCAGTTCAGATAAATTATATAAGCTAATGGAGGCATACAATTCTTTTCACTTTGTTTTAAAACCACCGAGAGTAGTCAGGTAACAAAATTACGACGAAACTGCTATACCGTAGCTTAGATCTAGGCAGATAAAAACGTAAGCCAACAGCACTCGTAAGCGGTAAAGTTCACGCATATGCAAATAAAATGACAATGTTCAGAGCCGACTCGACAAGCATTTAGAAAAAATGCGATTTCTTCTTTGAGATGTTTATCTACAAATACAAGTTCTCGACAACAATTTCCATGAAATGAGCAATAAAACTGTGCAAAAAGTGGAAATCTTAATTGCACCGCGAGCAATGCTTGTCGACCGCAGTTATATAAAGTCGCCGAGATCCAGTTACTAGTATGCAATGAAAAACAGTTTTCTCGCGATTTCCTGAGCATGGGATCTAC
The DNA here is from genome assembly GCA_025490895.1 of Thaumatotibia leucotreta. Taxonomy (NCBI): domain Eukaryota; kingdom Metazoa; phylum Arthropoda; class Insecta; order Lepidoptera; family Tortricidae; genus Thaumatotibia; species Thaumatotibia leucotreta. The sequence continues at coordinate 95,563 of JALPQI010001846.1, forward strand.
GGAAGGAAAACCCCGCTAATCGGTAATTTAGTTGATCGCGTGTCACGGCTCGTTAGCGTGGCGTGCGCCGCACGGCGGCCGCCCGGCGTACGCGCGCCGCACCGGCGTTGTCGCCTCGCCGATCTACGCCTACGACGCCGAAATGTCACACCAAGTGACACTAGGAAACGTCATTATCAGCCTACTTTATTACGGCTCTAGCGCTAAACAATGCAATGAGATAAACGCAATAAATAATTATGAAAGATTTAATCCGGAATGTCGGCCCGCCAGTTTACATCGATTCCGTTCTTGACTTGCGGTTGCATCATTAAAGCTTATTGGAAACAATTTGGTAAACAGGCCCGCTGATGTTTGCGATTTAAACCGAGCACGGGCAGATAAAGGCCGTGTAATGCAAACGCGGGCCGACAGTGACGGATCGGTCGCGGCGCTCGCCTATCTGATGCTCTCTAAGTGATTCCAAGCGCAATTTCCATTTGCGACGTTGCTCTCTATTGTCATTTTGACTATCCTTATCCTATCCTTATATTCAAGTTGGAATAGTTGGCTTATACATGGACTCATGGAATAATAAACAATGTCTTTTCTTAACGTAGTATTCCAATATCTTTAATTATTTAAATACTTGTATTTCAAGTAGGTATAGATATCAAAGTCTCGCTTGTTCTTTCCAATTTTCAATAAATTATAGTACTGTGAAAGCTTTGTTTATCGTCACATTCTAACAAGTATAATCGCGAAAGTGATACGCGATTATCAGAGATCGGCACCACCCGTGTCACACTGTGTGGTTTCTATAGTAACTTTAAAATAAACTTTATTTATTATGTCATGTTTTTGTTTCAAAAAATATGTCCGAGTGTGTGTAACACAGTAGTATTAAATAAAAAAATATCAGTCATAACCGTATATTTTTTTTACACGAAATACCGCCGTGTGGCACGAGTGGTGCCGATCACTGGCGATTATCGACAAAAGTGGGACCAATATACCTGTACAAATACTACAAATAGTAAAGCCGTGCTGTGCGAAATACTGACTTTAAAATGTTATTTGATTTAGGAATATGGTATGTTATTCAACATCGCAAATCGTTAGTGAGTGTAAAGTAAACAGCTACGTGTATCTCATATCGAGTAATAAATAACACATTGTTTTCCAATGAGCTTCATTACAAATTTCAGCGACGCAGCAGCCGAAAAAAGACACTTCCTGCGTGAAGACGAGGACCGTTCATGAATAAATCAATCGTTGAGGCGCGGAAATTGATGAGTGCACAAAAAGCTTCAGAACTTCGCGGCAACAAAGTGCTCGCAATAAAAACGCATGCCGAGATAAGAGCCCGGGCGTCCCGCGGAGGGCTCCCGGCCCAAATAAGATGCGCATAATCCGCGATGCCTTTTACAGAGCCCCACCGACTCCACACCGCACGACTACCAGCTCATACTTATTCTTACTACACCATCCCCACATGTGGTAGGCAAAACCTTTTTGCTCGAAGCAGATCGAGTAATTAAAAGGGTAGGTAGAGGTAACTGCTCCCTTTAACCAATAATGACTAACATGATATTACCGTTATTCACACAAGTAGGTACATTTACTTCACCGAGATATAGTCTCATCACTCGTTGATGGAAATTGAAGCACCATTGTGTGCCCGAGATAAATGCTTTGACTGATACAATGCCTTGAATGCCTACGTATCTCAGCTTTTGTTCCATTTAAGTTCATACATATTGCTTTTGTTGCAACTGCAGCGGTATTGTTTGCATTACATACCTACCAAATACTACCTTTAAGTTATTAATTAATTATGAATTTGGGTGATCGATGTGATAGAATAGTGGACAAGACTATGTCAGATGCAAACTGAAGGGAGGTATGTTATTGAAAGGATATCGATCGAGGTCACTCCCGACTCTACTATTACAACAGCTAGAAAATTAAAAGATGTTATCTGATAATGTTAGGGTTGGTGCACGCATGATAGCATGTTAGCAGGGCGCGGGGTAGCGGCGGGCATCGGTTAATGAGAACGCTTAGGCGGCGTAATGGCGGTGTACTGATTGCCAGGTGCACTCCTCGCCGGTACACGCACCGTCACAACACTATAATAGTGATGCACCACAATCATTACTTACTCGAGATTTGCCAATCGTGTGAGATAATGGCCTATCTTTTTAACGGTTTACGTTTCCGTAGCAATTCACAATACATTTTCATAGTTAGGTGGCAACCCTACTATAATAATCGATCTAAGTGGTGGTTGAATGAAATTTACTAAACTGCTACCGGATAGAATTATGGTCTCTAACGTCTTAAATGCATACGAGAGTAATAATGTTGATCAGAGTAATTACTTCCCATATTTTATACTCGATGGTACACGTAAACGCTATTAGTAGTAATTCAAAAGCTGAATCAAGGTAGTTGGAATTTAATATTCCGTGAAAGCGTTGGCTTGTACCTACAAAAAAGTATTGTTATTATAAAAGTGCATAACGATAGGTATTTATTCGCGATGCCGAATTGTCGACGCGATATCGCACTTCTTGCTTCGCTAATGAACTCGTGAATTAAAATGCGATTTACACAGCGGAAATGTTATCATTACGCATATATCGTCATGACTTCTGAATTTACTAATGACATTTTTTGAAATCAGCCAACAAAACTAACGGTATACAACGTTTTAAGATCCGATTCTGTGATACGGAGAAGGAATGTAAATACCATTTTGAAGTGATAATCACATATGCACACATTAGTTGATTAAGTCACTGGCTTTTAAGAGCTGTGTTGAGCATTGGATGGGTAAATAAAGTGCCTGTTGGAAGTATTAGTTCGGCTAGGTGAGTACCCGTCGAGTGGCTAACCGACATGGTAAGTAATAGGCCAAACATTTGACAGGGCGTCGGAATAACTCGGTGGGTACGGGACCGAGGGCTGATTATCGGCCGGGACCGAGCGCCGTATCGGCATCGAGGTAATTTAAGACGGTAGAAGCGACCGCGTTATTTAGGCCAAATGCAAGCAAGTAATTATTATCCAGATAATAATGCTAATGCACTTATCGTGTCGACGAGCGCTTCCGCCGCGGCGTCGCCCGCGCAGCGCGCCGCGTTGTCACCGTAACGATTTGAACCTACAGAGGGTGCTGATTTTGTTAAGCTTTCAATCGGAAATACTCTTAGTTGTCAGTTGTATTATTAAATAACACCAGTTATGTAACATATTAACGGTTTAATCTGATTGAATCTGTAACTATACACAACGGTAATAAAGGCACATAGGTACTTACATATTTCCTAGTAGGTAGGTATGTTATCCACATATTTGGTTGCGTGAAAACAAATTTATATCCATTATTCAACAGATACTTAATACGGTGCGTGTAAAATGCTCGTTGAAATTAAAAGGTACCTGGTGTTACTGATCAGTTTAGGAGGTACTGTAAAGATATTTTATACTAAGCCGTAACAAAATAATAATAGGAATCTAATCATTCTATCGACGAGATGTTCATTCTGCTAATCAATAGCTTAGTTATATGTATTTTCTTTTGTGTCACCACAACAACAATACAAAGTGAATGAAAACATCCGTATTTTCCATTACAAAACAAAGTTACGTTTAAAGGTTATTCCAAGTTCGGCTAATGTCAAAAGAAAACTGCTGTATCCTTTTCAGAGTAATTTAATTACCACTTGATAAAAGCAAACCAAATAAGTGCAGAAAGTCATTCGGCCTAATGCGACGTAGAACAAGCATGAATTTATTCTGCATATAATATACTTAGCTACTTCATAAAAATTAAAAGCAAGATAATATTTTTATGTAGTCTAAGCAATATCTCTTTATTTATGTATAACTTGGAGTAATTTATAAAAGTAAATTAATTAAACGATCATAATTTGATAAATCTACGGAATCTTCTAGGAAATCCTAATCCCCTTCATACCAACGCAATTAGCGCTTATCATAGAAAACACAAATTTACACATCTTTTACTAGTACAGTCGACGGTCACGAAATGGCATTTAGCACCTTTTAGAAAAACTATCCCTCCCGATGGGTCATTGTAAGTGAAAATAAACACAACAGCGACAAACAGTTATACTTAGGTACGTGTAAATACTTTTAGCATTTCCTTAACTGTTCTCTTTTCTTTCGTGAACTTGAATATTTTTTTCATATATTCACAAGTACCTAATATGTATATCTATACAGCTATCTAGCTATGTATACATTTACATATGACATTCTAGATGCCATTTTAATTTTTTTATATTCAGTCATAAAATGTACATGCTTACTGTGTTTACCTAAGTTAGTAATCACAAATAATGTAAAGTTACTACATAGATAATTGTATCTATGTAGTAACTTTACATAGATGCTTATGCCTAGTGATTTGTTTTGATATAAAAAATAATAGTTTGACAATTATGGGGAGAATATGCGGAACGGTATTTTTTCAATGATATCTCGTTAGATATTTATGTTATCATTATTAAACTTATTGAACAACATAATACTATAATAACGGCTAGGGCGTAGCAACGTTATTGTTTACTTAATAGTAGTAAGTATCACGCTCCTTTGTAAATTCTTATGTAATTACTCTTGAAGATTACAACGCTAGAGCAGCTATTATCTTTTCTTATATTTGTATGGGGAACAGACTCCTGCAAGTAGGATAGCATGCCGTGTATTCACAGTACAAAATATTTTCCTAGAAAGGGTCTGGCCAAGACACGCGGCGAGGTGCGAAGTGGTCGGTCAATAAGGTCGCTCGGGCATTAGACGCTGTGCCAGCGCACACACGCCACACTTACTTACCAACAAACGATTTAATCAAACTGTTTTATACCAGTGTTTATTCTATCTGTTTGCATCAATTCAGAAAATTGTACCGTTTCTGTTCGAGTGCTAATTAAGGATTCTAAATTGAAGGAGTACTTACTTATTTTCGAGCATAGAACACTGCACGGACATTCCCAAGTTCAAAAAATTAGGATTATTTTGATTACATTTTGAGACTTCCGTTTAAAGATATATACAAAATATAGCGGGCAGTAATTATTTTACGACCACAAATAAAATCAAAATATATGCCGACATTGGAATTAGTTATACAATCATGTTGATTTACGTTGATCGTAATATATTGCAAACGTGCTCTTAAGGTGACGCGATATCGATTATGATGTGTCACCATTGACCCTCTACTATTCAGGCTTAAGGAAAACTACTAAAATTATATATCGCGCTTGGTTTTATTACAACGCCATATAAATTTACATGGTAGTCAGTAGCCTAGTATAGCAAAACAAAATTGTGATGGTTGGGTTATTCTTTAGCAAAAACTGACTGTATGTATAGGTTGTTATATAAAAAGCTTAAGTGAAAGTCAATTTCCACTCTATGTGGATCTAATTTACTGCGTTGCAGTTGCTAGGATCTCCAATCGTAATTTGAAGTAATTGTATTTGTAGGTAACTAGTGTTATTATGAATGGACTTCCTGAAAGCCAATTCTGTATGCTAACCAAAACAATTTCTGTAAGTTGTGTCGTATGTAGATATGTCATTGTTACAGATTTGACAGGAGGGTTGTTATTGGAGTATTTTAGAAATGAACCTCCAGGGTGCTTAGACAAGTTGGCAATCGCTAACGCTTAATCGTCAATCGTAAAGGAATGGCAGCTAACCGTCTTTGTCGCACTAATATGAAATAGTGACAGAGCGGGAAAACTACGATACGCTACTAAGCGTTAGCGATTGGCAACTTGGCTAAGCATCCAGGTCTTTTTCTGTTAATGTTTTCGTACAATGTACTCTATCCTCATTTGTTAATGTGACTGTTTGTGTTCTTAATAAATAAAAAAATAATAACTATCCGTGACTTAAAAACGAAGGATGAAATGAAAATGGGTGTCATTTTTCTTACAGTGTAACTGTTCAGAACTCAATTTGTACTTACAATATCTACGAGACTCAAAAGTGTCAAAAACTACATTATTAATATAAAATGGACGAAGTTAAGGGAATAGGATTCAAACTCTGAAATATGCGACTTGACAGTTTTTATGGACTGGGTCCTTTTCCCTTAACTGCGTCTAAATGAGAAAACCATAGAGTTGAGAAGAAGACTTACAATTTGGCAATCTGTATCTTATCGGCGTCATTTTGTCTGCCGAAGTCGTGCCAGGGGCGCGTGCGCGGCGGCTGCACGGGCGAGTGGTGCGCGGACGGCGTGCCGCGCCCGTCCTCCGGCGGCTGCTGGCAGATCACCGTGTAGTCGAACGACTGTGTATACAAACAACAAGATTACATCTCTGAACGTATTGGGATATAAGCCAAACATCATCAGTAGCCCTACCAGCTGCTGCTACGTAATTAACCCGCGTTTACATTCTATCCATCGCGCCGACATGCGAGCACGAGTGGGATGGATAGAAAGTAAACGCGCGTTAATAATGTAGAGGCAGCTTATGGTACGGCTACAGGGGAGCGATCTTTGAATCTCACCGGTGTGTTTTCACTATCTTCAGTGACGTACAGTGATGAGATGTTGTTAATAAGGAGCAGAAGGTGGTAAGGATTATAAATATTATAATATATGTAAAAGCTATGAGTGCGATTCAAAAATCACTCCACAGTTACTAGAAATAGGGAACGACAAATATTGGCGGATTGGCCGCCATAATTATGAAATTGTAGTTTTGTGCTTTTACTTACAATTTTTAATTTATTATATTGTTCGAAATCCACAAAAAAAATGTGGCTTATTGAATTACTTTATTACACACCATTACCTATATGAAAAAGTACGCATCTAGGTATTATCAAACCGGAATGAGAAAGGGATTCGAAAGTACTGTTGACACAACAAATGACACAAAATTTTATCTAGAAAAGAGTTGTTTATAGATGTAGTGAGTGATTAATTAATCTAATGTCTGTAAGTCTCTGCACGAAAACTATGAATATCTAAATATAACTGTGAATATATCCTAGATTGACGAGTACACTGTTGTGTCAATAGTTACTTTCGTTTAGTCATTTGCCCTAACTGGATTGTTTTATGTAGAAATGCTGTAAGTAGCAATATTTTGTTTCACTGTTAATGTTTGCATGTTTTTGGATTTATGCCCTCGTATGCCGAAACATGAATCCGCGTACGAGGAAACAATTATCAAAAAAATCGCGGCACACCAGAAGATAAACAAGGGATTTCCATTCAATACGCAAATTTTATTACTATTCGAAAGTAGGTATAATGTATACATGAGTAGTACATTTCTATGCAGTGACATGTCAAATGACTTAATAAACCACAATCAATTTTTGGACAGAATCATAGAAATCGAACGACCTTAAAAGAATTCGTCTTCAATAAAGTCTAATCTTAATTATGAGATTACAGTTTATTGACATCGAAATCTTTTCGGTGGAAGTCTCTTTTCCACCCCTCTTACTAGATTATGATGTCCTCTTATTAATACGTACACAGTTGTATGTTATTATACAATGCAATTAAATAGGTTGCGTTTGGAATCTTTCAATAGTCAGGCTTTAAATTAAGTTATTTATCTGAATTTATATTTAGAGAAGTATTTACAAAACTTCATGAAGATTTATTTAACTAGTTTACTTGCAATCTTATTGAAATAGTACGACTATCAAATCATGTCCAACAATTCTAATCGACATTTTAGAAATTCGAGTAAGGCAACTATGGTTTTGCTTACAAAACATTTCAGTGCAGAACTGCAATGTTTTATCTATAACAGAAAATTTTAAACCAATTTTCTTTTATAAATTATTAATTACATGCCTCCAATCGTAAATTTTTAAACCAATTTTCTATTATAAATAATTAATTACGATATAAATAATTAATCGAGAATTGAAGTGGCTGATCAACTGCATTGTTATGACAAATATTGAAGTCGATTTCCTTGTCACGATAAAGCAAAGTCGTGCGACTGTTCACCCACTTATTAACATTCGCCAACAATAACGCTCCGATACTAAACGTCGATCAACACTTAGTCCTGAGCTTGGCTGTCAGTTGGTTTCATGATACGTTAATCTACCAAACACAAATAGATTTATTTATAAATTATAGGTACTCGACTCTAAAAGTCAGAATTGTTGTGTAGTAGGTTTGATTGTTTTAATTAGATACCACTATCTAAATACCTTATTTTGTTTAATTTATCAAGTTTAGGTACATATTCAGACAATAACAATATTTGTTGGCTTAGAAATTTTACAGCTACAACAAAATTGTAGATATACAGTCTGTAGCAGATTTAATAGATTAACGACCTGTTTCGCACCCCCAGGGTAAATATATCAGTCAGATAAAATTATCATTATCCTTTTCCCTGGCATATAAAAGAAAACGACATGCTAACATTTGTCTGAGGGAAATATTTCATTCGGAAATGGTGAAACCGTTCCTAAATTTCATACTATAGTACCTATAAGTGAGTAGGTTCACTTTTCGATCTTAAGCATTTATTTTTAGTTTCCCACATTTATAGATACATTTACGGCGCTATGAATATCTTATCATCTTTGTTTACAAAATTATGCACATTTTCAAAATTAAATATAAAATTCATTGTATTTCTTTCCGAACTTACGATTGTAAGTTGCAATGTATTAATTTTGAAAATAGTTAATTTCATACGCCGTTGTACCAAAATATAATTTAGTGGTCTATAAAACATGTCGTAAGTATATAACCTTTAGTTAATTACAAAAAAAATCATAGAAAAATAAAAATATGCATGCAATAATAAAAATAACTCATGCCAGCATTGTGGTATTGGTGTGTCATTAGTGTAAATGTGATTTATTCGGTTTTGTACATCGGACTTGTTTTTGTGTCCCTTATCAGATATTTGCACATTAATTTATATTTATTTACCGTGGGTTTATCACATTCAGTTAATGTCAAATGTAACATACTGTAATGTACCCAAGGAACCGCGATTTGCGAGTAGGATTTAATTTCTACGCACGTTCGTGCAATTAACTCTGAGGCATTCGGAGTAAAGCTCCATTTTTAGCGGCGGCGTGTTTCGGTGTCAGGTTTCCTATCATCAAATTCCTGAATCACAATGGCCCTTCGGTAAGGCGCGCGTTTAAGTCTTTTCCTGCGATTGCCTAATTTCGTAGCACCGTAGCACTGTTTACGGTACTGAACATTATGTCACATAGGTACCCATTTTTTATATAGATTAACTTTGCATTTGTGATGCTACAATAAACTAGTTTAGCTCGTTTTTTTTTATTTGGTATCAGCATATTTGTTGAACTAATCGATTTATTATGAGTAATTATACCGATATTTACATGATTAATTATTAAATATTAAAATATGTTGATTGTTTTACTAAGTCTAAATGTGTTATGATTTTAAACTGAGAGCTTTTTAAATCCTTCCTTAGTTTTTCATAGAGTGCATTATATTAAAAGAAATAAGTGCATTATATTATAAGAATTGTTATATTAAAAGAAAGATAATTATCAAAGTCAAATTATATTAACAATGCTCACAGCAAATTTCGTTTTATTTAAGTATCATTTTCATGCACACTAACAAAACGTTAATTTAAAAACAAATCGCCGTATAGTGGTAGGGTGTAATTAAGGTACGGCGAGTTTTCCGCATTTAACGGAAATTGCTTTGATAAATATCCAATTACACGACATGGCTGTTTTGAGAGATACTCTGCTACTAATATTTATGTCGAAATCTTCCGTGAATAAAGTCCAATTGGCAACTAATTTATGATAATGGTTTCTCATTAAAATTTCATTGTAAGTGTGTCATCGATATTAAGTAGTTAGCTGCTATTTGCAGGCATGACGTTACTTCAACACATTTGTAGGCAAGTACATCTACATTTTAACGTTTGGTTTATAGCTAATTTACTTTAGTACCAGCTACCCATTGGAAACATTTATGAACAATGAATAAGGTTATTACATTCAAAAATTATAAAACATTTTTTGATCAATCAACACAACAATAAAACGTATGATACAAAAAAGTTACATTGAAAAGAAAATAAAAACGTTCTTTTAGTTAAATATACCTATAGTCTATAATACCATACTGTACCACAATGTTCTAGCAAGTTATTAATTTCTGCTAGTATAATGATTTAAGTAAAAAAGATTGATCAAAATTGACTGTAATGACTCTATTCTATCGAATAATCAATAAAGGTAAGGTATGCGTTCTGCTCAGTAATTAAATACATTTATGTGTCTCTACACACAATTTTGTTTATTTCAAGCAAAGAATCAATATGACTTTATTATGAGATTGCGTGATACCGGGCATGTAAACAATGATCGAGTCAATTAATGCGCTCGGAATTGTATTCTACTCGCGCCCGCTACACGTGCGGCTGGTAAACTTAGCAATTGAGTTAGTAGCGCGATATTTTAGATTTTACTATTGCGTTCATTTAATTTGATTAGCTCATATTTCGCTCACTAAGTTGACATTAACATCAAGCAAAATTTATTTGGTGCCAGACTGAATTGTAACGAGTCTGCTCAACAAGGGGCAAATTAATAAACTCAATCTAGTGTCACCGTGGTGCGAGGCTGTCGCTCGCCTACTTCGTGCGACCGCGCCCTGAAACCCGTCCTTCAAAGCAGCTTATCACCCGACCAGGTTATGGTCTAGTTAAGGTTGCCAGGTGGTTCTATTCTACCTATTTATTATGACGTCCTGATTGTATGTCATATTCCTAAATAGGACTCTACAAATGTTCTGCAATGTATTTATTGATTACCATAAAATACTTTAGAAAATATTATAACAACATCTATTTGAAGTCTATATCAATTTCACGCAATTAATTAAATATTAGGCACTTATTTAGTATTTTACTCAAAGAATTAAAATTTTTTAAACTCGTTCAATCATAGGTGGTCTGATTAAATTGGCGACCTAGGATGTAAAGATATTAATTTGAAGCAAATATTGTTGCCGCGGTGCCTGTCGCGCCCCTGGTAGGCGCATGATTGACCCCGAAGGTTACGCCGCGGCTAGCCATTGTCTGACTCAAAGAGCAATTACACTAACGCACTTCATACCTCAGTGTTCAAATTGTACTAATAAGCATTGCGTGCATTCCACTAGAACCCGTGTTAGGTTTGCAAATAGTATGTATCTAAATGTTGAGAATCTAATTGGAAATAAATTGTATTCTGTTTGTTAATCCTAACTAGAAACCATCTTACTGGCATGAAATTAATGTAATTTTAAAATTCAATTAAGATTTAAATGAAACAAAGTAAAAACACGTAGTTATCAAGCTATCATCAGAGTTGAATAAATTTTGGTAATTAGAGGTGGACGCGGGTGGGCTTCGATGACGTAATTCGTGAAATAATGCTAATCTGCTTATCAACCGAAAAGTATCATTCTGTAAAAAGGTGTACCTAGAACGGTGTTCGCTAAATATTCACTTGACTAGATTATAGTCAATTCAGTACAAAAAATCGATAGATTTCTGTCACGCCATTGCAATTACCTATGAATGAGTAACTAACTACAAATAAGTATATAAATGTGTTGTTTGTGTTTGTTGTGTTTGATGAAGCGGTGTGTAGTGTGGTGTAAGCATCCCGCCCGCCCACGCCCGGGTGTAAACCGACCTGCTGCACGGCGGTGTGGTCCCTGGGGGTGACGGCGTCCGCGCCGATGCCGCTGTCCGGCGAGGGCAGGTCCACGGTCAGCCCGGCCGCCGCGATCACGCTCTTGCTGTGGTAGCGTGGCGCCGCGTACCGATCGCCGAACGCCGACCCCGGCGCCGCCTCGGCGTCCCCGTACGGCGGCGCGGATCTCTGCTGGTAGCCTTCGCCCACAAAGTACTCTCTGTAGTAGGGCTCCGCGGCGAAGGTGGCCCCGGAGGGCTGCCGCGAGTACTGATCGCCGTAGGGCGTAGGGCTCGGGGTGCCGGGCGGCGCGAACATCTGCGCCGCGTACATGGCGGCGTCCGGCAGCAGCGAGCCGGCCGAGGAGGCGCGCGACGGCACCGGCGACGGCGACGCCGCCTCGCTCACCTCGCCCCCCGCCACCTGCGGACACACGCGTCTGTTACACGCGTTCTCCCACAACTGTCCGCTCCGCAACGTCGACGCGTACATGCCGCGTCGAAGCACAGTTCACAGCTTCACGTACACTAAGGTTTATGGTCGATGACACGTTCACATGAATAATTCCGGGTTATACAGGTCCTGGGGATGGGGTGCATCGAGGTAAAGCGGGTTAGGGCGCGGGCGGGCGCGGCTAGTGCGTCGCGAGCGCGGAACTCGGCGCATCGTACAAAGACCGCGATAAATAATACATGAGTGACCGGTAAGGAGTGTGTGAGTGCGTGCGCGCGCGACGGCGGCGTGCGGACGTGTGACGCACCTTGTGTCGCGGCGGCTTGAGCGCGTGCGCATGCTCGGGCTCGTCGGCCACCTTGCGGCTGAGGTCCTCGGGCTCGCGCTTCACGAGCCCCGCGTGTAGCAGCCCGGAGAGCTCGCCCAGCTCCGCCCCGTGCGCGCCATTGGCCGCCTTCAGCGCCGCGCCGGCCCTGCGGAGGGGAGACAGCGGTGATTGGCGCCGCCGACGCTGCGCGCGCGCTACTCGCGCCGCGAGCTCTCGCAGCGCAGCGCGCAGCGTCGTTACACTTGATAACTCTACTCTATTCGCGCTATCATTATCCTGCGACTGCGCTAACTGTCACATTGATAATTTACATTCCTTCACATTCAATTAATCATCACCTCAACAATTACTTTCATGTGTAATTCTGCAGAATTTTCTTCGATTAGTAACAATTATGTAGATTCTTTATCATAATTTAAATACCTACCATATAACTATTTAAAACTCATAAATAATTAGTACAGTAGAAATGGAATTACAGTATACAATGTTTTTTTCCTGCTTATTTTGGATTTATCTAGAATTGTAAGTATGTATTAGATCAAATTCAGGATTAGGTACAGTCGCCAACAATAATACCTTATAGGTATGTCGAAGGCTGCAAAAATATCTGACGCAAACGTAGAGTTTGTCACATCATTTTGCGGCCTTCCTTGTACAATATATATATTATTGCTGGTGACTATACATACATTTTATACATACATTGTATACATACATTTTACAATTGAAAACAAGGAAGCCATTTTTACCTGAAAACATACCAGAAACATATGAAGGTAATTTTTTTTTTTTTTTTTTATAAAGCACGGTAAATACGAAAAAGTTTTTTACAGAACTTCATTTGCTACATAGGCTTACTATTAAAATACCTTAATCCTACCGAAATAATTATCTTTGTGTAACGTAACGCTAAAACTTTTAACTTTAACATTTCTAACAATTTTAACTATTACACTACCTACTCATAATGTTAGAAATAATGGAGTTTGTACTTTGTATTAATGATTTTAAATTACCTGGATTCACATCAGTTTTCCAAAATCTCTAAATCACAGACCATGCAGTACCTACCTAGGTATAGAGTATAGGTAGGTACTGCATGGACCTATCTGATTGGAGTATTTTTAAAGTAACAAATGTTTTGCATTTGTAATAGAACTTAAAGTGAATAATAGAACTCTTTCTCTATCTCAGAAGATAACCCACCAACCATTGTTAGTTTTATTGGGCACCATTTGCATTTGGGCACTATCCACTGGTACCTACCTGTGCAATACTCAAAAAAATTTTACATATGGATCGCGTCTACAATATTGATAAAAATTGGTAAGCTGGTAGAATCACTGATGCTGAACAAGATCCACCACATACACAATAGTATGGTATGGCAACAAACCAAGCCTACTACCGCGAAAATCGAAATTCGGAAATTTCGAGAATTTATCTCTGTCACTCAAACGAAGGCGTCATTAGAGTGAGAGAGACAAATCCTCGAAATTAACGAATTTCGTTTTTCGCGGTAGCGCCGCAGGAACGTTTCATACAAACATTTTGGGACATTTTGAGAAATGTAGTGGATCTTTTTCAGCTTGACTCCACCAGCCTAACAATTTTTATTAATATCATAAATGTACTACAAACTTTTTGAGAAATGCTCACCAGGCTCACCTACTCCTAGTTCATTATTACTTGGTATTGGTACTGAACTGCTTAAACTAGGTAAATTAAACCGTCGTTGATAACTTTCACATCAAAGGTAATGCTGATAATATTTTCCAGGTACAATGGAAAATTGCTAAATCAGGAATATTACTCAAATTGTAGTTAAAATTCGATAGGTATAGGTATAACAGCTCACTTTCGATTAACGTAGTCAAAATAAAAATGTCTGCTCTTCGAACTTATTGGCTGTGACAGGTGGTCGTAATACGTACCTACTCGTGGATAGTCTTCATGATAGGAACTACAATATAATAATCGTTAATACAATGTTATGTTTGTTATTCCATAGTATCTTTTTTGAGAACCTCGTTATTGTTTAAATCCGAACTATGCTACCAAATATGATGAAAGTAGGCACTATGTATCTAAATTGGATACCAACTATTCTGATTTTTTTTTCAAATTTTTCAATTCATTTAATATTCTCGCATGCTTCCACATCTCGTACCTACTCCAAAAAAATTACTTGAACACTTTTAATATGTTTTAGTTAAGTTACTAATAAACAATAATTGTCAACACGTAATACGTGGTACCTAGTTACCTATTAAGCGAAGACCAAGCCAACTGGGCCACTCCACCGGGCACCAGTCGAATTTCTCGGGTAGATATATAATGCTATCTGTTGTAATGCAACGCTAGGCGCAGTTGACCATACTCGAAATATTCTTGAATAGCGTGAGGGATGGTGCTACCATCTACATATTTTTGTGGTACAACTCAAATTGTTTCTGTTTTATGGAAAACGTTTTTCGTTTTTTTAAGTAGTTTAAAACACAACTAAATTAAAAAAACAATCTCATTCTTTCTACAAAAATATGGGGGGTACTACTTTTGTGAGAATGCACTTGCACCAGTGGTTGGGACCAAATTTGAAAATAGTCTTTACCTTATTCATATCTTTAACTGAAGTGCATATTCAGAATATTTATTGATGTACACGTACACTCATTACAGATCTCATTCCCATTTAAGACAGGAATGCAGTTTCTGGGAATTTCTTAGCTCGATCATGACTATCGTGAGTATGTAGCGAAGACTACTTAATAAAGTATTCCAGTGAAATAATTTGTAATACAGATATTTAGTTTGAAATGTTAAGAAAGTATCCACTACACGAATAACGACTGAACATTCGCTTGATTTGTTAGCGATGCGGCCACCTCCGCACGCCGAGTGCAGGCGCGGTTTTCGTCGGTACTGCGATGTCAGTGTGCGCCGATTTATGATAATTGAAGACAAGTTTCATTGGCGTTCAGATGTTTATTTTAGATAAGAGCCTCGCGCCGCACTATTTCATGCGTCCGAATTGGTCGGGACGCGCGACCTCCCGCGAGCTCGCTCGCCGCCACCCGTGTCCGATTGCAATTCTCGCTTTGCTCATACCTAACGATTTATGAAAGCGATTTGTAAGAGAAACACGACGAGTGTGAAATCGCTCATCCGATAAGATAAACCGCGTGCTTAAAATGTTTCGGGAAACGTCGACAATGTTTCTACACATGAAAGTTGCGGCGCGAATTAGTTTCACGGATTATTTCGGCGGGGCCAGTGAGGTCGATTACTAGTGACAGCGACGGTATAGGATGGGATGATAATATTAAAATCTAAACAGATTTTGATAATCTGGGTATGGATTGCGAAGTAGCATCCTCATAGATATTGTTATTCATGCCAGTGAAACACAAAGCGATGTTTGCTTGCCGTTCATTGTTGATGCATTGCAAAAACGCGCGCTCCGCTGACAGCTGAGTCGCGGCGCCTCGAGACATGACCGCCGACTGCTCGCGGCAAGCTTGCTGTGCTGCCACGACCGGGCTTACGATATCACACGATATCTAATAAGCAACCATATTGAATTGAGCATTGAGGCGTTTTTAATCGGGTCAATTGTCAAATGTTCAATTAGTCACTGAAATTTAAAATTATTTATTCTGTAGATAGTAAGTTGAAATATCGCACTTAAGTTACCAGAAGATTATTTTTGAAATATGAGATAGGTGTGTACTAACATAGTATGTTCGTTATTTTGTGCCGTGGTTCATTTGTCGTGTCACGTTTATTAGTCTAAGTACTTACTTATTCGACCAGTATTTTCAAGGATTCAAAACATATCCCAGAAAACTCGCCAAATTGGACCAGTTTCAATGTTGCCTACCCTCCATTATAGGTATGTACACGTTTATTTAAGAACTCTAACATAACATGTAAGTAACTTGCTTCCAACCCGCTCGTTAACCACTTTCGTTTCATATAAAAAACAGGTAGTCAGTAGCAAGCTTATAAACGGTGATACCATTAAATATTATAAACAAAAACTCGTCTAGAAACTGGCGTAAATATGTATCATTAATGAAACCTTGTAGTTAAATCAATAAAGACTAAGATTTACTTAGCTCTAATTTTATTTGTAAAATGTTTTTTAATAGTTGTAGGTATTCACAACATGCTACCCTACATACGTTTAAACATGGTTACTATTGTAAAAAGATCAGTATCTGTTTCTCACAGATTCTAAGAAAATAATTATAGTAGCCCCAAGACTTAATCTGCCTGCAACATAAATTTAATTTCGATACGGAACAGAAAGGAATCCGTTATGAATCCGAATTCCCAAAGTTTAGATCAGATATCAGTGTCATGTTGCAATGATTACCATAACAGTGCCGGTAATAAAAGGATAAGAATGAACACCTCTAGCATACGACTGCTACATTTTACATGCAAATAACTATTTTCTTATCAAAGCAAATCGAAATACGCGCGGATGCAATTGCCATTATAATTATTTGCAATGTTTACTTAACACCCTTTCACACATGACGAGATCACGACAATGCAACGTGAGGGGTGCGCACTGCACAACTGCGTACAAGCAACCCTATCCTAACCCAATTCTGAGATGCATTGATTGAAAATTCTCCTACGTATGAATAACAAAAGATGGTAAACTTTATCATCTTCAAGTACCTAGGTCCTTATATTTTTTCATAGAATTGTTTTTCTAATCCACGTTGTCAAACAAGCATATGAACCATCTGAGGATAAGCAGCTACCAAGACAATGGATGTCTGCAACTCCAAAGAAGTTACATGCGCGTTGCCAACTCTTAAATATAAACCAGAAATCACGTTAACGACTAAAAATGACAAGACCGCCCGCCGCTGTCACATTACCACACACTGCATCATCTTTGTGCTCTTAGACAACCTTAAGGTTCATTCAGACCAAAATAGCATTCGCTGTTCTATCCCCCGCTCTACGAAATCAGCCAATCACGTTTTGTGTAACGATCGAATTTCGTAGAGTTGGGAGGTTAGAATAGCGAATGTTCGCTTGGTCTGAATGCACCTTTACTCACCGACAGGAATACAACACTACGAGTATGAGTTAGTCTTTAAGTTATAGTGCTATACAGAATGGTCATGAGTATACCGACAGACTTTATCCATGTATTTTTTATGTCAAAAGAGGTAAAAAAAAATCATGACATAGGTATTTCAGTTTCGGACAATTTTTTTTATTATTTTTTTTCCTATATTTGAATTTATTTAAACAAAACCAGCGGCCCTACCGCGAAAAACGAAATTCGTGAATTTGGACAATTTGTCTCTTTCACTCTAATGACGCCTTCGTATGAGTGACAGAGACAAATCCTCGAAATTTACGAATTTTGATTTTCGCGGTAGTAGGCCAGTAAAAAAATGTAGAGAAAGAATTTTATACAGTGCTTTATATATATTTTTTTACTAAACGATTATTCACAATCAATGGGCATGTCAACATGAAACCCCATAGTGAAATTTTTTTTATCATGCATGCATTTTTCAGTTACTTATGATGAAAATTATTTTTGGTAAACATGTCATTATCTCTAAAACTAACCCGAATCCAGAAAAGTTCATATGGCATCATTAGTCTCTGAATTCAATCAGGAATACATCTTTCAAGCCTGTCGATAAATATGTATACTCATGATCACCCTACTTCTCCAGTAAAGCTCAGCTACAGATTTGTGAGAGTCGATATTTGATTACATGATTACCACACTTATTTAGCGAGATAATATTAGCAGTACTCATGCCTCGCTATTTGGACGTACCATCGTAGTTTATGGTCATATACCTACCCAGTACCAGGTGTGGTAAGTTAGTTCCGTAATAAATAAATACATTGACTAATTGATTAATTGATCTGAACGAACTTATTATTATGTATTCGAGTAGCTAGTATTTATTCAGAATGAAGGTATGATGTAATCAACAGTAATTCATACAGATAATTGCATAATGTATAAGATAAATAGTTTAAAAAAATATCCCCCAACTACCTATGTAGAATGCAACTGCTGGTCATGTAACATGCAACAAACTAGCTGTTGGGAAATGTAAAGAAGCTTAATGATCAAGAAAACCAGTGAGATAATGAAGTGAATGAACACTTGGTAGTGGTATCGCGCGCGGTATCTCCCGCGGCGACAGTTTATCCGTTGCTTGACGAATAGATTAGAATCTATCGCGCGACGACCGCGCCGCGGCCCGCGGAGGAGGCGCTTGCAGCGGATGCCCGCATCGTAATATCGATGCTATTTGAATATATCATTCCACTAAATGTAGGTTTATTACTACTTTTCTCACGGAACTAATACATTATCAAAAACTTTAATTGAAAACGATTTCGCCATTTGTCTAAGCCATTAAAGAGCTTTTGGTTACACGGAGCCGTAACTGTGATTAATAAGCCGTTAAACATTTCCCCGATCCTAATTAACCGAAAATGCCGGAAAGGTAATAATAATAAGAAATCAGCATGCCTGGGTAACGCTGTTAATAATAATTCGCATACGCGACGACTGTTAATTCAAATTCTTAAGCTGACCCTTTGAATGGGAATGTTCGCATGATAAAGAATGGTCAAGAAGAATGGTCAGCCTCGATTTCATATTTCGCTACGTGATGGCCGGCCAGGGACATAACGATGCTACTATCTTTTTACGCATTATCTTACAAGGGGGTTGGGTGTTTCCAAGGGAATTGAATAGTATTAACTGCTTTGCCATTAACAATAGTCGGATCGTGAAGAGAGAACCGGTTCTGGTTCTAAATGGGTCACACGGTTCCAGCTCCTGAGTTTTTGCCTCGACATTGCCGAGCGTCGCACAAACGGAGATCCTTATGGGACACTTTGCATTTACAATTTAATATTATTTAGGTACCTACTAAAATACCTACAAAACAACAACCACGTAGGTAAGCAACTAACTAAGGCAGGTAATGTAATATGTTTATCTTCTGTTTCATCATAATATTCATAACTGATTCATTACAGTATGTTTATTGGTTTATAGGAGTTAATTTATTCCGACTTTTAGGGTCATATCAAAAATGGTAATTTCATAATTAACGAAGTGTCGCTATAAGATTAATGAACGTATAGTGGCTTCGTCGATCTTTTGCGATTTAGCATCTGCGAACTTCCACTGAACACTTTTTTATGTTTTATTACACAGCCATTAACTTCATTTATATACGTCCACAGGTAATTCCAATGTTTATGTAATGTAATAAAGTGATCCGGAGAGAAGAGAAAATGTTTTCCCGTTAGTGGTGAGTGTGAACAGTGACAGGGCCAAAGGGCGCGCCCCTCCCCGAGCCATCCTGCCGCGCGTTTCTATGCTAATCTTAGAGTTAGCATTCGACAGCGTCCAACTTATATTAATGGTTATAGCCGCCCGTTTCCACTTAACAGCCATAATATCCGTAGTCCTGGCTATAACGGAGGCTAGCGCAGCCTGCGCCCGCGCAATACGCAATGCGTTTACGAAACATGCTCACGCCTACGACAGATCTGGAGGATATTTATAAAGATGGAACTAGTCCGTGTCTAAGTATATTGAGCATTCAATTCAAATAATACGAGCGATTTAGACAACAAACACTGCAAGCCGAACCTGACGATGAACCTGGCGCTCAACTAGAGTTGGATTTGCATACAAACGCATAAAGAGACACAGGCCGGAGAGCGGGCAGCGGGCGCGCGGGCATTCGTTATAATTTTGAATGTATGAATGAGCAATAGCGCACGCATCGTAGCTGGTCGCGTGGGCCCGCGCAGCGACAATGCACCAGACAAGTCCTTGGCGTCCTTGTCAATGTGAGCCGCTTCCAGCCACATCCGTCTATTGTCATTATTTGTATTTATGCACTCCTGTAAACGGTGACGGGAATGACGAGCCGAATCTGGCCCGCTGTCACATTCCATTCGCGCGCCGGAATCGAGGGCGACCTGCATATGTCGCCCGGCCCCTCGACGTGTGAGGTGCTATGTAGGAGGCTTGTACCATCGTAACGTTGAAGGATTTAAGTATCAGAGACATACAGGATAGCCAAAAAATAAGACGCCTTAGGAGATTTTTGGAGATAAGTTAAAGTTTCAGAACTAGTAAGTAGGTAGCACCTAGTACCTAGTATTATACTTACGTATATTTAAAAAAAAATACTTACGAAACTTACAATTTGTCACTAGGGCACTTATTCTACCCGAAAGCTCACAGGTAACGAGAATGTAGGTACTTAGGTATTTTTTGGCCATCTTGTACATCTATTATATAATTATTTTACATTTACCATTGAAATAAGTATATCGTAATGTTAACCGTAAACTTAAGTTACGTAAGTCCTAGGTAACATTGCACACACAAAAAAAGCCGTTACAAATGACAAACAATTTAACTAACTAAACGATATTTTTAACTAAATTATACCTACCAATTTGCCGATATATATTTTTTGGTCAATGTTAGTATTGGGTTCATTCATTCCAGAGACAAAACATCCAATTAAACATTTGAATACCGTGACAATAAGTGCGTGTTCAGATATTTGCGATCACCTTGATATTGCGATATATTATTTGGTCGTAGGTGCTGTCTTTTTCTCAGTCTCGCAGTCCACTTAGCCCTATTACCATTTTTCATAGACACAAACTTGTATCTTTTATTACTGCGTTACAGTGTTTATAGAATATAATAAACCGTCATAAAAGTAGATATAAACGGTTTGTGGGGTCAAGTTAACATTATGCACTCCTTGTGTTAAAATGTGACACGGCGTTTGCTCATTTTGGGCTGCTATTCAAGGGATGCTGTTAACAACCTCTTTGAAAGAGCGAGCATAATTTGGATCGGGGTCGCATTTCTATAGGATTTCTTTGAATGCACTGACATTTTCAGTTTGAATTGCACGTATTTTAACGAATAATATGAATAAAAAGCTACCATTTGGCTGCTTAAGATACATAGTTTAACTCGTTAATATGAATATACATAAGTATGAATTACATAAATATTTAATTATGCTACGTATAATTTGTATAAAACTGGTATTTATTAACAATAAACCCGCGATAAATATGAATATATATAACTTAATAGTCAATTAATAATTACACTGTCAATTCTTGGACATAAAATAATGCAAGAAGCTATACGTGTTATACCAGTACTTAGTAGCAAGTACCAACAATTAAAATATAATATTATGCCAAAAATATTAGTCGAAACGTGGGGATCCGAATCATACGCAGTTGCAAACTCTCAATTCGTTAATCCCCGCCATAGATATTCAAATGAGTGCTTGTGATTTATTGAGTGGAACATTAACATTTTTATTATTTGTTATTCTTACACCTTTCGTTAGGGCCGGAAGCCACGCGGCCTCAGTCTCAGTGTACTCATCCGTGAGACTCGGCTACACAAACCCCATGCATCTTCAATGCGCGAAAAAACTCTGCACAAAGATGGCATATTATCATAGTTTACATATAAATTTTACGCGAATTCATTCCGTATTCACTGCGCTCCGAAATTCGTCGATTATAATGATAATGCCTCCAATACACGAACGTCATGATGTACGGCCGTGAGAATTGCAGATTGATTTTCCGCGATCGCTCTTGATTGAACTTTGATTGTTGTCGATATTCGAGATTCGTTTTGCATATTCGATTGTATTTATACTTTTTTCAGAAGGAATCGTGAGTATGGCACGCGGATATATTAAGCTCGCCAGACTATTCACAATATGTTAGCTACATGCCTCTACGACTAATATCACGCTAAGTACACGTGTCCCACGATTTTTTTTTGTCTAATCAGTGTATATATTTAATTATTGTTTAGCTTTTTGTACATTTATCTGCAACATTACTATGTCAGTTTACAATAAAACTGTACAATAACTTAAAAAAAAAAACCTTTTTTCGTAATAAACTAATTAGGGAAAAATGTGTTTTCATTGATACAAATTTTAATGATAATTGATAAGATACCGATTTATATTAATACAATATTTATCGACTTTTTCCATGATATCTATTTAATTCAATACCCAATCTTGCAA
>JALPQI010001847.1:0-107069 GCA_025490895.1 Thaumatotibia leucotreta
TGTTTTTTTTTTTCCGGATTTTTTTCGAAAATTTCAATGAAATTTTCCACTGTAATTTGTCAACTCTAAACCAATACGAATTAGATCTAATTTTCACTTTTACCAGGATAACGCGATGTCATCTAAGAAAAAATAAATTAAATAGATTGCAAGGAGTGACAGTGACAGTGACATTGATTATTTCTGTAAAATCCCGAAAAAAACGGACCTCACTGAAAATCAGCGTTGCGTAGTGTGCCCTGCGGTGCACTACGTGACAGCAAGCTGAGTGAGGACCCTTTGGCACAACTTCAATGTCTCTGTTTTTAATGTAATATCATTTTAAGTTATGTTTTGTGCTAATAAATTCATTTCATTAAAAAAAAAACAAAATTTTCATGTATGCTATCACGCTAAATTAGGGGGATAAACTTGCAGAAAGGTGACCCAGCTAGCGGTAGCGGCGGGGGAGTGGCCGCGCGCGTTCGCGCTCGCGCGGGAGCACGCCGAGTGCCGCCGCGACGTGTACCTGCCGCACGCGCACCGCATGGCTCGCGAGAACAAGTTCGTTGAGGCGCAGAAGGGTGAGTGGAAAGCCTGAGTGAACGGTCGAGCGTAATAATAGTCAGCCTCCGTAGTAGCGGCGGGGGAGTGGCCGCGCGCGTTCGCGCTCGCGCAGGAGCACGCGGAGTGCCGCCGCGACGTGTACCTGCCGCACGCGCACCGCATGGCTCGCGAGAACAAGTTCGTTGAGGCGCAGAAGGGTGAGTGGAAAGGCTGAGTGAACGGTCGAGCGTAATAATAGTCAGCCTCCGTAGTAGCGGCGGGGGAATGGCCGCGCGCGTTCGCGCTCGCGCGGGAGCACGCCGAGTGCCGCCGCGACGTGTACCTGCCGCACGCGCACCGCATGGCTCGCGAGAACAAGTTCGTTGAGGCGCAGAAGGGTGAGTGGAAAGGCTGGTTGAACGGTCGAGCGTAATAATAGTCAGCCTCCGTAGTAGCGGCGGGGGAGTGACCGCGCGGGAGCACGCTGAGTGCCGCCGCGACGTGTACCTGCCGCACGCGCACCGCATGGCTCGCGAGAACAAGTTCGTTGAGGCGCAGAAGGGTGAGTGGAAAGCCTGGGTGAACGGCCGAGCGTAATAATAATACATTTTCACTTCTCATGCTCAAAAAGTGCACCTTTATGTCGTGCGTAGACGACATAAAATCGCATTTCATGTTCAAGAGCATAAAAGTAAAATTGTTTCGAATAAAAGTAAAATCGAGAACAAATTCGTTCAGGCGCAGAAGGGTGAGTGGAAAGCCTGAGTGAACGGCCGAGCGTAATAATAATACATTTTCACTTCTCATGCTCAAAAAGTGCACCTTTATGTCGTTCGTAGACGACATAAAATCGCATTTCATGTTCAAGAGCATAAAAGTAAAATTGTTTTCTAAGGCGAAGATAGGCTAAGGTAATCGGTCCTAACAGCCAAACAGTTAAAACATATTGCACAATTTTATTAAGCAATAAACAATAAAATAGTATAACTGACAAAATTGGTTAAATATATATTACAATATTAGAATTCTGTATTTTCTCTCATTAAATTTAGTAAATCACATAAAATAGATATTGATTATCGTTAAAAAATGCTCCGAAATGTTTGACTTGGCAAAAAATCGAGCATCTGAAGCTCTGATCACAGGTTGAAAATTAAAAAATAATAATTAAAAAATGAGTTGGCGGTTATTGGTTGTATATTTTTTCTTCTTTCGCTTTACGACAACTTGGTTGTGTAAATTGCAGTGAAAAATGTTACTTTCCTCGCAAATCAAGTGAAAATCAGAGTGTACAACACGGGCATAAATGTCCATTTTTATCCTCGTCTACTATTTTGGTCTTCGCTTCGCTCAGACCAAAAAATTGCCTCGGATAAAATTGGGTCACTTTATGCACTTGTTGTACAATCATCAAACATTCTCAAACATGCAATGAAATGTTGTAGTTAAGTGTCAAAAAAGTGGCCGGGAAGTAGCTCGTTGCCGGCCTAGGCCGGCAAGTACCTCTTTTTTAATTTTCATTTGACATAGGGTTGTGACCTGGCATCTTGGCTTTTAGCCAATAATTATCTGTAAGTAATATTAGTATAAAAAAAAATGATTGGGCAAATTTTTGCAGTTATAATTAGGTATCGAAATTATATAATTTAAAATAAATGTATAATAATTACTCAAAATAATATTTAAAAAGCAGTATTATACGGCGCGATCCGTCGGCCCCGATCACTGCATGCGATTAATTGGACCCAACCGACCGCGTCGTCTAATACCACTTTTTTAAATAAAAAATTTGCAACTTTCAAACAGGTAAATCTTAAAAAAAAATGAGGTGTCGGTGTCGTATTTGACTTTTGTTGTGTTTCAAAGACTTAGTTATGTAGTTGACTTATAATTTCTTAGAAAGGTGATAATTTTTTTTGTTTCATTTCATTGCATGTTTGAGAAAAGCATTATACATACCTCGGCCACGAAGTGACGGGTTGCCGTCCGAATACTATCCGGCCTCGCTTCGCTCGGCCGTCTACATATATTCGGCCGGCAACCAGTCACTTCCCGGCCTCGGTAGTAATGTACTATTGTGCATCTAGGGAGGTAAGTACGGTATTACTAACAAGAGTGTTAGAAGACTTTTAGCACAGTATAAAGACAAGTCCAGTAGCGACTCTCCGGCAGTGGCGACGCGAATGATACCTACTGCACAGGGTTGAACAAAATTAATTATTCGACTTGGTACAAAGGTACTATAGGTATAACTGTCAATATGAGTACTACAATACCACATCATGACATTGCATCAGTATTGAATACTGATGATTATGAAAAATAATATTAAATATTATGTACCTTAGGTATCGATTAACGTATGCGGAATGAAATCTGCACAAAGTTTAATATTATATTAAATAAATGATATCATTATTATTTTCTTGAACATGTACGTTTTTTAATATCGATTTTAACAAGTATTCATGCAAGATAAAAACTACTTGAATCCAAAGATTATAACTTTAGTTTTATGATACTTTATCCATTGATGTCGAAAAAACAAATGTTAGCATTTTTCTTGCCTCTAATTTTATCTTCTGTAGGAAAACTTTTTAAATAAAAATCCTTTGCTCATTATATTTCATATTCTTGTTTATTGGTCTATTGATACTTACTTATTATGCTAAAAATATTTAATTGAAATTAGCTATAAGTCGTTCACCGTGACATCCGTTACTGAAAAAGCAGTGTTTTTTACACTTTTTGATCAAATGGCGAAGTCATATTTTCAAAGTTGTTTATTTTTATTTTCCGTGTTGATAGGCTTGCTCTTTGTTTATGTTTCGTAATGCCCATGGTTTGAGGATGTTTTTCATCAATTTTGTTGTCATATTTAGAAGTATTTCTGAGCTCCCTGTTCGATTTTGTGATTCGGGTTAACGTAATTTCCTTTATTCGAGCTCTTTCTGAAAAGTGGCTGTAGCCAAATTGTTACATTACACTAGGGTTTCTAATATCATTTATTGGAAACGAAAAAAATGCGAGATTTTTATAAAACAGTGTTTCAAATCTTGCCTTCTTCTAAAAAATCAGAATCATCGTCGATTTTGGCCTTAGCAAATGTGTCTTGTGGAAAATACATGCAGTTGTGCGACATTGTTCTACTCAATTGGCCATAATTTCTAAAGAAAGATGCCAAACCCGACAAAACTATCCAATTTAATTAACAATTGTATACAAATTAATTTAGCATTGAGACACAAGTTAAATTTAATTTTTTTATTTTGTTTTTACTTGTTCAAAATTTGTGCAAATTTCACTCCGCATACGTTAGTCTCATGCACAGAATCATTAAAACATTACAATACCGTAATGTGTTCGGCACTGATGTCATTTTTTTAATTTTCTATCTCGAACGCAATACGACACAAAGCGCGCTGCGCGGCCGGCCGACCCCAACTGACTTATCCCAAATTATCCCAATTTGCATGTACTCGCTGCGTGCGTGTAGTGCGCCTGTGTGCGTGGCCGCGCGGCGTTCATTTGTTAGAAGAGTAATTACTGGTGTATACTGTGCTTTTAGTCTGTCAGCCTCCGTAGCCTAGTTGATAGTGACCCTGCCTACGAAGCAGGAGGTTCCGGGTTCGAATCCCGGCGAGGGCATTATTTGTGTATTTATTTATCACAAATATTTGTTCCTTGGTCATGGTTGTATATGTATTTAAGTATATATATGTATCTATCTATTATATATATCGTCGCCTGGTACCCACATCACAAGCCTTAATTGAGCTTACCGTGGGACTAGGTTGATTTGTGTAAGATGTCCCAAGATATTTATTTATTTTATTTATTTTAATGACTCGAGTTAGTATGCCTCTTACCGACCGTGATGCATATAATGCTTTGCATCACACTTGCGCACAAAAAATAAGTTTTAAGACAAGATATTATTAAATTACAAACGAATATTTCGAAAATTCCTTAGGAAATTTCACTTTTTTATAAGTCTTGCAAGCAATGGCGCGCTTAGAAAGCAAATGTGATGAGAAAAACTTTTTACATTGTCATGCTCAAAAAGTGCACCTTTACGTCGTGTGTAGACGACATAAAATCGCATTTCATTTTCTAGAGAATCTAGAGCATAAAAGTAAAAAAAGGTAATCGGTCCCTATAGCCAAACAGTTAAAACATATTGCACAATTTTATTGTGCCGTAAATGTCATGAAAAATATTGTATGGATCACGGTCGGTAAGCGGAATACAAACTCGAGTAATTAAAAGCCCTCCGCCTACGGCGTCGGGCTTCTAACGCTCTCGTTAGTAATACCGTACTTACCTCCCTAGATGCAAAATGTACTATTTAATAGTAGTAAGAACCGACGGGCATATTTCAGTAATGGGTCGATTGCAAAAAAACATACCTTGTTAAGGGTCGGATTCCCGATTTTGTCGTTTTAGACCTATTTTCGAACAAAGAATTTGTTAAGTAAATATAACTCTACAAACACATTTCTTACATGAGCTTATTCAGAAAGAACCGGTGCAGAGGCTCCAATTGATATTATATTTTATATTTACATGGATTTCCTAGAAATCGGCTCTAAATGTACCAAAAAATGAAAAAAATGCATATTTTTCGAACACGACGCAATGCATATTTTTCTTTTACGGGCATAAAATATTCATGTTAATTTAAAAGCCAGATAACTGAATTAGTGCATCAGGGCATATTCATATTTTTTCTCATAAAGACAACGGAGAAATTTAATCCTTAATTTAAAATTACGTATATTCTCCATACAAATGGCGACACGAGTCAAAATTCTCTTTTGACTCAGATGGCGCGAGCGCCTCCTCGGGGTCAGACGCACGCCAAATCGCTCCCGTTGACAGCTCTTTTTGACATTGAAAATGACATAAAATCATATACATACACGTCAAGGGATGCCAGTACTCAAAGTGTCTTTAAATAAGTAGGGAAAATCAGAACGAAAAAATTCTTTCGAATCCCATCGTTTATTTAAGTTTCTTGTTATTTTTATGACGGAACACAAGAAAACTATAACAACTGATTCAAAATAAAACTCAATACTACCGAACACGTATAAGTTACATTCTCAAAAACGATTAAAAATGAAAAAAGTTTCCGGATACGATTTGGTGTAATGGAGTTTATTTTCTGTACTCTGGCAGCAAAATACGTCATTTGAAAACACATGTGATAAGTCAAAACGATAGGATGTCAATTTAGTTATAACAATAATAAGAAAGATATAATATGTTTGTTATGTAATTATATTAGTAGGTATACATATTCAAAGTGATTCGAGTCTTTAATTTAATGGTTGATTTGTGGAATAAAATCTGTGCTCATCGCCACCGCGATTTCTACGGCCGCGATTTCTTGGTAAGAAAGTATTGTAAATGAAAGTAAATTATTTTTGAAATAAAAACATGAAAAAGGATAAATTCGCGTATATTAACTAATTTTAACCTCTTTCCGACGTTTCGAACACTTTACAGGTTTCGTGGTCTGCGGATGACTGTTTTCATAGTTTTATTTCATGTGTAATCCTCGCGGTAACCGAAGAAAATATTATGTATATTATTTTATTATTTTTTATTTATTATAATAAGTTATACATACAGTCGTACGCCGTGTGGTGACGGCAGTAAGAATACATTTGTTACCACCCCAACTCCTGCGGGTGTCGTAAGAGTCGACTAAGGGATTGAAGTGTCACTGACCATTATACAAAATTGATGATGGGCAGCAGCGTCATCCTAGTGGACACATTACTGCGATCGCCAATCCGCTTGCCCAGCGTGGCAATTATGGGTATTTACCTTCTAATGCGTCTATACGCATAGTTAATAGGAGAGGCCTACGTCCAGCATTGAACTAACATAGGCTGATGATGATACTTACAGTATAACAGTAAAAACCAGATCCTCGCGAACTACAAAGTGTATCATGGAAACTGCGGCTACGGCACACAAAATAAGCTGAACTGCATATAAATAAGTTCAGAAACGCAGCTTATTGGTTTGAAACTAGAATGATTTATATATTATACTTATATTCTCTTTCTAGAAATGGCACGTACGCTTTACTGATACTTAAATACTGAAGGATTCGCTGAGTGGCACAGGACTCTATCAATACGGACACAAAAGGTATACCTACTAGTTTCAATTCGTAGATTGCAATACATTCCTAGTTATTTATTTGTATTTTCTTTATTCTTGTGTATAATAACAATTTGAATAAATATGCATACATTTATGGCCACAGCTGGATATAAATTTTTCACTTTTGTATATATTTGCTAGCCAAAACTGTCACTCCTCTTAGCAACCTTGTATCGTCAGTATTGAATCGGAACTGAGATACGAGCTTTATTTCGAGTACGTATTTGTTATTTTTGTTTGTCAACTGGAGAAATATTTGTATAGTTCGAGAAATATAAACTGAATGTTTATTTTTACTATAATGTAGGTAGAAAGTTACCAATTTATATTTCACGAACTGTACCTTTGGTATTAATATGTATCCGTGGAATAAAGTGAGCTTGTAGTGTTTATATTATTTTTGAGAAGTTTAGTAAAAACGCTTATATTTATATACGATATAAAGCGAGCACCACTATTCACCTATTTGCAATTTTTTTAATCCGGCCGCCCTATAGGTACAATACGACCTGGTTGCTAGGCAACGAAAAAAAGACAGAGATGTCATTGATGTTTCAAATAAAATATAGGTAACGTCTTACTATATTTTTTCTTCTTGTTGATTATACTTTAAATATAATAAAATAAATCTTACAATAATGTGGTGAGTTTAAACATCATTCGATCCCTCAGTTAAATTTATTCGTATGACATTTAGAGTTTTAATACTAGTTGTTTATAGTGTACCATTTAGATTTTTATCCACTGAACTGAGACAATTTCTCTCATCATCTGAGATGTTTCTTTTGGTAGATAAACGTTTGACATATTACTGGTTGTTTCAGAGTCTATATTAAACAGGACGTAGAGTGGTAAAGTGGTGGTAAGTAATCTTTACATTTTTTTATATATAAGTAAGTAGTATTTACTGATACATAGTTTGTGTACACAAATACCGTGTGGTGACGGCAGTAAGAATACATTTGTCACCACCCCAATTCTTCCCGCGGGTGTCACAAGAGTCGAAAAAGGAATTGAAGTGGCGATTTACATTTAGCTCCTAATGCATCCATACGCATAAGTAATAGGAGAGGCCTTTGTCTAGCAATGTATTGATATAGGTTGTTGATGATGATGTTGTTGCACACATAAAACCGTTTTGAGATTTATCAACCCAACCAATCATCCATTTTCCTTCAAAAAGTGATACTTCCTTACTTAAGGCTAGAACGGAACTTCGGAACACTTTGGCGTTTTGTATGTATGTAACTGTACACATCAAGCATTTTCATTTATGCGTTGTAATGTGAGTAGGTGGAACTGCTGATAAAGACCAGAACGGAACTCCTTAACGACACGTGTTTCACTTTTGGCAGATATTTCTGATTGATTGTGTAAGTTATGGAGCATGTTTTTGACAACCAGGTTAGATGGTAGGTCCCTTAACCCTTAAGGAATTAAGGGAACGGATAAATGTAGAGTATTTATGTAAGCTACTCTTTAAAAGAGGTTTCATACTATTGTACCTCTTTAGGGTTCTGTAGTACACTAGGAACCCTTATAGTTTTGCTCTGTCCGTCTGTCTGTCCGCTGCATAACTCAGTGGCCGTTAGTACAGTCAAGTGCAAAAATAAGTATCGAAAGAATCCGTTCATAAATATGTTACGACGTTCTTATTACACAGAATTAGAGTGCACTGGGACATATTTTTGAACGTTTTTGTATACCCCTTATTTTGTCTTCGACTGTACTAGAAATCTGCAATTTGGTACAGGTATACATATAAATTATGCCGACAAACATTAGAAAAAAGCTGGTGAAGTGTGAATGATTTTTTTATTTGCTGTAATCCTATAGTGTGGAATATCGTTAAAGAGGTCTTTGAAAAAAAATAAGGGATTTTCAAACAAAGTTTTTTTCTAAAGTCAATATTTTCAGAGATATTCGAAAACTACGGAACCCTAGCATGGGCCGACATGCTCTTGGCCGGTTTTTTATTACCTCAGGAGCTGCTAATATACAGGTTGTTCTAAAGTAAAAAAAGGAGTGTGGATTACAATGTGGATAACAAGATTTAATCATATCACGTCACCAGACCAGTCGCAGTCGTCGTCGTCAGTGGCAGAAGGGTAACGAAGGCTGTCATGAACTGCTCCTTGGTAAACCGAGGGAATTCCTGTTCTTAATAGTAATGGTGCATTTAAACCAAAAGATCATTCCCTATTCTAGCGCCTGTTCTACGAAATCAACCAATCACGTTTTGTGTACTGATCGAATTTCGTAGAGTGGGAGGTTAGAACACCGAATGCTCTTTTAGTTCGAACGCACCTTTACGCAAAAATGATGTAGGTACCTTGCATACATTTTGATGATTTTATTTAACCTCGTGCCTACATTAGGTACCTAGGATACATGTAGGTAAGAGGTAACTTCCGTGTTGCATATTGCACAAACAAAGTACCTAATAATAATGTTGCTTTTTTCGGTAGGTACTATGTTTTGATCATAGCACGAGCAAATACTCGTACACGTTTATGTGACCTAGGTAACTTCAAAAATGGTAAATTACAAACATATTCTTGTAAATTCGACATTCTATTGCGTATTTTATACATTGGTAAAAATAAATGTAAACAATTAGAGACTCAACTTATTGTTCATTTGAATGACAATGTCAAACTTCGCGTATAAGCTGTTTTTTCTGGTAAGATAAGAGTGCAAAGGTGGGATCCAAATTTATTTTAATTTAGAAACTTGACACTTTAGTATTAATAAGGTATTTTACAAGGGTACAAGAAATGTAATTTAATCATTTCTTAAAGGTTAAAAGGGGATTAGAATTTTTATTGGGTTGAAGTTTAACTTAAAGCTATAATAATCCCTGTAACGGGTGCCTCCTGATTTTATTACTCTTAATAAAAGGTATAAAACCTCTGTGCACTGGCCGCCACATTCTAGTAGGCCGTGCCTGAAAAAACAAAAGACGCTCAGTTCGCTATGAGACGTCAAGTGAAACAAAGTTAGTTTTTTGTGCTTCTGCATTTTAATTTGCCTATTTACCTAAATTGTTTTATTATTGTTGTGTAATATAGTTTTGTGTGTATTATAGTTTTGTGATTTACGCGGTGTTTTACTACAAATGAACCCCTATCGTGTACAAATTGGTTTTCGAGCCGGATCGTTGTAAGTAAATACCTTATGTACCGTACGCCGCCGCAACACAAGATGTCGTCACAAAAAGGTAACCACGATAATATTGACAATATAGTACCTCGAAGTGAGTTAATGTTAAACGAGACTGTCGTATTAAAAGCGGATACAACGTCGAATATCGACCCACGGAATACTATAAGCGGACTACCGCTACCGTCGGGTTCCGTGAGGTCCGTGCGCCGCCCGCAGTCAAATAAGTCAGTTTCGTCTCACTCTAGTATACGTACCCGTCGGAGGCAGATAGAGATGCAGGCAGCGGAAGCAAAAGCTAAACTACAAATGGATTTGATTGATCAAAAACTAGCTTTAGAGCTAGCGGAACTCGAAGAAGAAAATTACAGTCCACGAATGAAATGTAAGTCGAGTCGCGCTAGTAGTCACAGCCGCGTAGAGGAGTGGATCGACCGTAGTCAGCACGATATGGAATCTCTGCCCGCCCACGACCATGGTACGAGTACGGGCGCGGTAGGGGCGCCGCCGACAGCCGCCGCTGCCGCCGGCACCGAAGGTACGCTTCAACTGTTGGCTAGTGCAATTAAAGATCTCGCTGTTGCCTCACACGCGCCTGCTAATAATGCGAAACTTTTAAGCCGTTTAAGTACGCCCAAGGATTTACCTACTTATTCAGGCGACCCTATGGAATGGTTACAATTTAAGCAGGCATATAAGCAGTCGACTCAGCTTTGCGACTTCACGTCGGAGGAAAACCTATGGCGCCTAAGAAAATGCTTACAAGGACCGGCGAAAGAGACAGTAGCGGCGCTCCTTGCTACTGCTACGTCGCCGGACATAATTATGTCGACTTTAGAATTACAATATGGTAATGCTGATATTATATTAGCCAAACTTTTGTTAGACTTAAAACGAGTACAACCTATGTCTCAAGAATACCATAAGGATATTGTCACGTTCTCTATAAAAATTCAAAATTTTGTGGCCGCAATCAAGTCTTTAAACCGTGTCAATTACTTTAACGGGTCGGAAATAACCGCTACTATACTAAGTAAAATGCCTACCGTTTTACTATCAAAGTGGGTCGACTATAGTTACCTCGCTGATGGCAGTACATCGAAACTTCTCATGTTATCAGAATTTTTAAGTAAAGAAGCAGTTAAGATATCGTCGTCAGATGTTAACCTTATACATATACAAGACTCGGTAAAACGGAAAGGAAATAGCGATAGTCGACCACACCACATTCTGATACAAAGCGAGTTTAAAGATGACAAGTGTCAGTATTGTCGTGAGTCCGTTCATAAGTTACCGGATTGTAAAAGGTTCAAACGGGCTCTTAGAAAAGACAGATGGCAGCACGTAAAGCGCTACGGAATTTGCTTCAAGTGCATAGATTCGCGTCATGACAGGGAAACGTGTACAGCTCCTAACTGTGATGTCGATAGCTGCGGGCAAGCGCATCATCGTTTGCTACATTTAATGGACAGAAGTGCAACGAATAAGTTAAGTGATGTGCACGAGATGGAAACGCAGACGGACAGTGTCACTAATATTAATGTGAGGAACAAATCGCGCGCGTTTTTAAAAGTGGTGCCGATTACTATTCATGGACCTAACGGTGCAATTAGTGCTAGTGCGTTGTTAGATGATGGTGCCTCAGTATCATTGATCAGCAGCTCGCTGGCGGCGCGCGCCGGCTTGCGCGGCAGCCGGAGCAGCATGGTGGCGCGCGGCGCATGGCCCGGCACCGAGCTGCGCGCGATCGCCACCCTTATAAACTGTGACGTCTCCGCAACCGGTGGAACTTCCTACAATATTACTATGCGTGCAATAGATGAATTAAATTTACCTTTGCATGACTTGTCAGGGATAGATTTTAAGGACTATGTACATCTAAGTAATATTAGAGACAATATTCTGACAGATATTGTAAAACCGGAGGTTTTAATTGGACAGGATAATATTCAATTGTTGTTACCTATAGAAATAATTGTAGGGAAAGTTGACGAGCCCTGTGCCACTCGTACTGTTTTAGGATGGAGTATACACGGCCCGATACACTCTCGCGACTCCCTTCATACTCTCACTCAACAGGTAACACTACTTTCTGAGGACGCGCGTCTACTGAACGACATTCATGACGAGGTTCGACGCTCGTTTACTATCGAATCGATGGGGGTAGCGGCCATTCCGCGACCGAATATGGACGACGTACGCGCGCGTGAATGCCTCGAGCAGACCTCTTACCTTGAAAAGGGAAGATGGCACGTCGGTTTACCGTGGAAAGAAGATGTCCGTAAGTTACCTGACTCTTATCCTAATGCTTTTACACGGTTGAAAGGTATTGAAAAGAAAATGGAAGCTAACCCAGAATACGCAAGTAGGTATAAAGGTCGTATTCAGCACTTATTGGATAATGACTTTGCATCAAAGGTAACCGAGCCACATGTGTCACCTAAAACCTGGTACCTACCTCATTTCGGTGTTGATAATCCAAATAAAAAAAAGCTACGTTTGGTTTTTGACTCCGCAGCTAAGTCTAATGGATCATCATTGAACGACTTCTTATTAAAGGGCCCAGATCTACTGGCTTCATTGTTTGGGATCATGCTACGTTTTCGTGAATATAAGGTAGCTATTACAGGTGACATTAAAGACATGTTCCTCAGGGTAAAAATTCGACCCGAAGATCAAGACGCATTAAGGTTCCTGTGGAGAAATGAGAATACGCAGCTGGTGGAAACATACGTAATGACTTCACTTATTTTCGGAGCGAATTGTTCACCTTTTATAGCTCAGTTTATTAAAAACAAAAATGCCCAACGATTCGAGTCCACCAAGCCATCTGCAGTAGCAGCAATATGCTCACAGCACTATATGGACGATTATATAGATAGCGTACCCGATGAAGAAACAGCTGTGAGATTAGTGCGCGATGTGACGGACATTCACAAACAGGGAGGCTTTGAAATCGTTAATTGGACAAGTAACAGCAAAAACGTTTTGAACACTATCCCCAATGAGGCTTTGGGATCAGCAGCTGTAAAGTTTAAAATCGGACAACCAGTTGAAGGTGAGCGAACTTTAGGACTCATTTGGAACCCTGAAATTGATGCTTTAAGTTTTGATGTTAGTTTGAAACGCATTTCCCCGGAAATTCTGTCCGGTGAGCAACGACCTACAAAACGACAAATGTTAAGAGTTATAATGTCGATTTTTGATGTCTTTGGTTTCTTGGCGCCTTTCACAATCAAGGGAAAAATTATGCTACAGGAGACTTGGCAGTCCAATATTAATTGGGATGACATTTTGCCTGACGACATTTATCGAAAATGGGTTGAATGGATCAATTTATTAAAAACAATTGAATCTGTGCAAATACCAAGGCACTACCAAGCTTTATTAGAGCATACAGACAATGCGCAGCAAGTCTCAGAATCGGAAACATATGTGGAACCTACACAAAAAAGGTTATCTGAAAGTGCTACAATAAATAAAGATTATACTGACTTAGAATTACACACATTTTGTGATTCTTCTCTGAAGGCCATGTGTGCTGTAGCATATTGGCGATGGAAGGAATGCGAACAAGTACGTGTAGCATTTATTGCTAGCAAATGCCGCGTAGCTCCTGTGAAGCAGCTAACAGTACCACGCTTAGAATTGCAATCAGCGGTTTTAGCAGCTAGATTAGCAAATTCCATAGAAAGTGAACATAAAATTAAACCTATACGAAGATTCTTTTGGAGTGACTCAACAACGGTGCTTCATTGGGTGCGTAACAACACGCGAAACTACAAGATATTTGTGGCGCACCGCTTAGGTGAAATCGATGAGTTAACCCGCTGTAATGAATGGAGATACGTGCCAACAAGACTAAATGTCGCAGACATGGCTACAAGAGATGAGTACGACGGCTCGATATTTGAATCGGATTGGTTGCATGGTCCCGCATTCTTGTACTGTAATGCAGAGTTCTGGCCCGAAGACTTGAGAATTCCTGAAAAAAGAGAAGACATTTTAGAACATATTAATGTCGCAGTTAAGGAGGATATCGCTGACTTACCTGTTCCCGAAGTATCAAGATTCTCTTCTTGGAGGCGTTTACTGGGGGCCTCAGCATCAGTACTGAAATTTATTCAAAGATGTAAGAAATTACCTGACCTCGATGATTCAATCTTAATGGAACAAGCTGAACGATTACTAATTCGACAAGCTCAAAGAGAATCATTTGCCGAAGAAGTTGATGCATTCCAAACTGGGAAAGTTCTAGAACGAAGTAGTAGACTTCACACCTTAACTCCGTATTTGGATGAACACAAGATATTGCGAGTTGGAGGACGGATTGATGCGGTTCAGGATATACCAATGGAAACTAAGAGACCGATTATTCTTGATGGGCGCCACCCTTTAGCTCGACTAATTGTCCATCATTTTCATGTACGGGCAGCGCATGGTAGTCAAGAAATGGTGGTGAATGAGTTAAAACAGCGTTACTGGCTTCTGCAAATAAGACCTACTGTGAAATATGTAGAAAAGCGGTGCTTCTTCTGTAGAATACGAAAGGCCCAACCGATAGTACCCCGAATGGGTGACTTACCTGCAGCTAGAATGGCTCATCACCAGCGGCCATTTACTCATACAGGATTAGATCTGTTTGGGCCTATGGAGGTCACTGTAGGTAGGCGCAAAGAAAAGAGATACGGAGTGCTGTTTACATGCTTAACAGTACGCGCCGTACACATTGAAATAGTGAATTCGCTTACAACCGATTCATTGATAATGGCTCTGCGGCGAATGGCTGCAAGACGAGGATGGCCGAAGCATCTTTATTCAGATAATGGAACGAATTTGAGAGGCGCTAGTATGGAACTGAAACGCTCTTACGAAGACATTGATCACGAAAAGCTTAAAAGATTAGCTTTGGGTATAAACAACGAGATTCATTGGTCTTTTATTCCGCCAGCTAGCCCTCATTGGGGAGGAGCATGGGAACGCCTGATCCGGAGTATCAAAATTACCCTCAAAGTCATTCTTAAAGAACGTTCACCTCGCGACGAGACGTTGGCAACATTAATGACAGAAGTTGAGAGTATGGTTAATAGTCGACCATTGACCCATGTCACAGTCGAACCAGGCAGTAATGAGTCTATAACGCCAAATCATTTCCTTCTAACAACATCATCCTCATTACCAGTTCAGGGGATGTTTACCGACTCTGATTTACATCTACGAAAACAGTGGCGAATATCACAAAGGCTTGCAGATATGTATTGGAATAGATGGGTGAAAGAAGTTTTGCCGGAGATGCTACCACGACAGAAATGGACAAAAGAGCAAGAATCATTAAAAGTTGGTGATCTTGTATTCATTGCAGACCCTGACGGTCCAAGAAATATATGGCCTCGTGGTGTAATACAAGAAATATTCCCGGGAAAAGATAAACGAGTAAGAGTCGTACTTGTGAAAACGAAGTCAGGTATTTTCAAGCGTTCAGTGTCGCGCGTCGTTCGAATATTATCGAAAGATGAGTGCTGCTAGCGCAACACTGGGGGGAGAGTGTAACGGGTGCCTCCTGATTTTATTACTCTTAATAAAAGGTATAAAACCTCTGTGCACTGGCCGCCACATTCTAGTAGGCCGTGCCTGAAAAAACAAAAGACGCTCAGTTCGCTATGAGACGTCAAGTGAAACAAAGTTAGTTTTTTGTGCTTCTGCATTTTAATTTGCCTATTTACCTAAATTGTTTTATTATTGTTGTGTAATATAGTTTTGTGTGTATTATAGTTTTGTGATTTACGCGGTGTTTTACTACAAATGAACCCCTATCGTGTACAATCCCTATAAAAGTATTTTATAACAAGGGAATGCAAATTTACAATTGGATACCTAAAACATTGTAGGAGATTTACTAAGTAAAATACGAAAAAAGCAATAATATACCAGTGAGTAGGGAAATTCCATGATGGAGAGGGTTAAGTAGGGGTGTAGATTTTGTTTAAGGAGACTAAGGTAGATTATAAATTTAGTGTAAATTACTAGGGCTAGAAAGATGGCATTTTTACAGAAGGTTACTTGTATAATTATTTGTATACAAAATAAGAAACCATTTTATAAAATTTAAACCCTAAAGTGGGAAAAGGTGGTAAAAGGTAGTTGAAAGTTTGTATGGAAATAGTGTGATTTGAAAGATAGGGACTTGATACGTCGTATTCCAACTGCTGATTAAAAAATAAGACAAATCGATTTCAGTTTTTTTTAATATTTATCCCTTTTAACACTTTCGACGCAGGTGACAGTGTTCATCGTTATACAAGTGTACAAAAAAAAAATGTCTTTGAACCGAAACTTTGTCTGAAGAGTAGGTATATTTTTAAGATAAAATTAAGGGGTGCCTGTCGTGTTGTATAATGTCGATTGTCCTAAATTTTTTTGGCCGAGAATGTATGGCATAGTGTTAAATGGCATACTCGTATAGCCTACTTTATTTTGCGCATACACATTTAAAACACCTACACTATATTTATCCTAATATTGATTACTCGAACGTCGAATTACCTAAAGCTTAATAATCATAATGTTCATTGTGATTAATATTGTTTTTCCTACTGCTCAACTGTCAATTTTCTTTGCGCCTACAATTGTTATTTCTGAAATTTCATTTAGAAAAGCATATTAACAATATGGTGAATGGTTTAAAATAATGTTCAAGTAATAAGCCAGGGTAAAACCGACTTGGAATGGTTAGGTTTCTAGGATAGGGCGGAGTGAAAGGCGTAGTCTATAAAATACTTAAGTATTTTTAATCCATTGTTTACCCATCCTCATTCTTGT
Source organism: Thaumatotibia leucotreta (assembly GCA_025490895.1). Taxonomy (NCBI): domain Eukaryota; kingdom Metazoa; phylum Arthropoda; class Insecta; order Lepidoptera; family Tortricidae; genus Thaumatotibia; species Thaumatotibia leucotreta. The sequence continues at coordinate 16,687 of JALPQI010001847.1, forward strand.
AAACCCGAAAAAGGGGCAACGGGAGAGCGAAGCGCCCCACAAGGGGGGCTCGGGGGCGAAGCCCCCTGTATTAGAAAATAATGAATCTGTACGAGAGGTACTCTAACCTGGATAGGTTCGTTAGGTACCTTTTATCCCTTAGATCAGGAATAGAAGTCCCGCGCAGCGGGGCTTCGTCGACCGGTTCCTAGGTCCGTAAATATTTTTTTAAAAGTAGTTAGTTTTAGTACATTAAATAATAGGATCATCACAATTATGCACAATTATTATTCGATACATACACATTAGACACGAAAATCATTAGGACAAACGATATTTAGGAACAACCAAGTTAGGATTAACAATTTCAGCAAAACTAAAATATGTGCAACGATGTTTAGGCCATTCATTTTACGGCGTAAAGTTGGTATGCAACATTTTTTTTGAAATAAAAAAAATATGCCACCCGATATAGACCCAAAATTAATTCCAACCTTTTTAGGGTTCCGTCCGTCCGTCTTTCAGTCTGTCCGTCTGTCTGTCCGCAGCATAGCTCATAGGCCGTTAGTATAACAAATTTGCAATTTGGTACAGATATACCTACATATCAGTCACACCAAAAAAGAAAAATTCGGGTTACGAAAGAGAGTTTTTTTTGTAAGTTAACGTTTTCGGAATTAACCGCTTAACACAAAAAAAAAATCTTGCCCCAGGGTCCGCTGGATGCGGGTAACGCAGGATCGGTCATTGTGGCAATCTTTGGGAGAGGCCTATGTTCAGCAGTGGAAGTCTTTCGGCTGATATGATGATGATGATGATGGATGATGATGATGACTAGGGTTCGGAATTTTGGTGGCATTAGGTGAACAGATGACAGTGGAGTCGTTGCTCAAATTGTTTATGATTGATTGAGTAATTAATTAATCTAAAATAATACATAATTCTTTTTAACAGGGTTTCGCCCATTTTAAGTACTAAACAATTTTATTGTATTGATATTTGACTTTCTATGAAATTAAGTTCAATATTTTTGTATAATATAGCTTAAATATGATTATTATATAATATTTATGGGCTTCGAGAAAACTAGAACCTTGAAAATCAAATAAATATATTTTCTCATTTATCAACATTTTTATTGAAAATGAACAATTTTCTAGATTCTCAAAAACAAAATTCATGCTATTTATTTAAATTCATTGATAAATCCAGCTTGAACTAAACACTATTTCGTTATTATTTTATAAGTTAATCATTTATTCAAGTAAAAAATATTTGTAACATCGACTCCACCACGCTCTGTTCCATAAATGCCACCAAATTCCTAACCCTAATGATGACATTACGATACAAGTGTGAAAAAAGTAAAGGTTGGCGATAAAAGAAAACACGACTGAAAGGAATGTTTTAAATCGACACGAGATTTTAGGGTTCCGTAGTAAACTAGGAACCCTTATACTTTCGCTACGTCCGTCGGTCTGTCTATCTGTCCGCAGCATAACTGAGTGACCCTTAGAATTAGAAATTTGCAACTTTGTATAGTGTACATATTAATCAGGCCGATAAATGGATAGAATAATATACAAGGTGATCCTATTAACTATGCGTATTGGACATTAGGAGGTAAATGCCCATAATCACCACGCTGGCCAAAGGGTTGGCGATCGCAGTAATTTGTCCACTGTGATGATGCTGTGCTGCTGCTGCTCATCATTAATCTTCATGTGTTCAATGGTTCAGCACGTCTGCCACCATGATCCACGATGATGCCATCCTCAATTTTTTTCATTCAAATCAGAAACCATGCAGCACACTCGATTTGTTGATTTCACCTGGAATGACCCTTTACTATTATTTCGTTCGGTCGGTTGGTCTTTCTTGAGTGAAATCTAATTTCTTATGATTTTTTAACAGTTTTTTTCCTAAGTTTTCAGCTTTGTTCAAGTGGGGAACAAAAGAAATAAACGAACACTGACATCATTTATACCAAGAAAGAAAATAAGCGTTACAACCCGCAAATGGTAGGTATATAAACCCCTAATATTTCCATTTGCAAGTATAAGTATTATTTTTTTATATAGGTAATATATACACCGTGTTTTTATTGATTTCCGTTAAATTGGACAGGTTACTTGGAACATTAATAGAAGTTGCCTGGTATATCGGCTTTTGTTAATTTTGAAAAAAAATGTTTTTTTTTTCATACAATAATAATTGTAATGGTAATGGTAAGTGTGAGAGAACCTTAAAAATAAGATGTCGGGCGACTGACGGCTGCTGTGACGGCACATGTCAAAATAAGACAGTAAGTGTTAAGACAGTAGTTTCTTAGAGAAATAAATCATTTTTGACCTAAATAAGCTTCCCTTTAATTTAACGGAAATCAATAAAAACACGGTGTAGACAGGGTAGAAATTATTTTTGGGTCAGTGAGGGCAACTACCAGATCCAGAGTACGTAGCTATGCGAAAATGGTCTTATAAGACCTTCCTCGATTTTAAATTAATGAAAATTGGCGTTTACTGATTTTGGAAAAATCATACAGGTTGCGAAAAAATTGTCCTTTTTAAAATACTTTTTTTGATGCCAATCGATCCTGTTTCTGTTCAGGATCAACAAAAAATCAACTTAGATTTTTCTATACTCTTATAGTATGTTAAAAAAACACGGAAGATGAACTAAAAAAATGTACTTGGTTTTTGGCGGAATTATTATGGGTATACTCTTGGGTCGACTCATTAGTTTTTCGTCACGTTCCTAAATTTGTCCGATTCTGCTTTCGTCACCCATTCTTCATTCGTCAAGCTAGTCTGCAGTCATTGTCGTCTTTGACCATAATAAGTTGTTGACCTTTTTCTTATTTCGACTCAATCGTTTTTTGTCGTTTCGTATTTGGTCATATTCTAAGTTGGTACCAACTTAAGACTATGAAAATTTACGAAAAACATAGATTTAACAGCGAACATGCCGAAAGAAAATTATGACGAGTTACGAACGAGACGGATTAAGATAAAGCTGACCAACATATTTGACCGAAGATGAGAAAGACCATCGACGATCGTGACGAATAAAGAATGGGTGACGAAAGCAGAATCGGACAGAATTTAGGAACGTGACGAAAAACGAACGAGACGACCCAAGAGTATACCTTATTATGTATGACTCCTGTAGCCAGATCTCCTATTCTAGTAGTACTTACAGTTTGAGAGTAAATCTTCTGTGACAGACGGCCATGACGAATCTATAAGGTTTCCGTTCTTGTCATTTTGGCTATGGTGACTTTAAAACGTCCTATTAATTTTTTTAAATGTTTTATAGAATTAATGGACGATCCTACTAATGAAACACAGTCAACGAGTCTACCCCATTAAATAAGGCAAACCTAAACAACGGAATTCCTCTGGCAAATGAAACCGCCTCAGACAATGTGTAAGGATACAGCTTTCTGCTAGTCATCGATTTCTAAGAATGAACCGAACAAAACTACAATAAGGTGTAATACTCATACAGTATATTATGATCGTCCTCCAACTCCTCATTAAACCCGCACTATTACACCTTATAGTAGTTTTGTTACCAAAGGCATACTAAACTTCAGCTCAATTGGCCCTATCAATTCTTCATCAGGTCAGGTTCATCTATTGTATTGTTATCGAAGTTAAGTAAGCATATACGTACTTCTCCTCTCACCACAATCGGCCCACCAAAATCTGGTTCAATTAATCGTTGCAATATTTGTAAGCATACGTATGTACATAACGTAGGCACAGCTACAAAAGTTGGTATGTGATTTTTTTTGGTTTTAGGATTTTAACGCCATTTTGAACCTTTCTAGAAGACTATCTATAATAGTTCAGGAGTTATGCATTTTATCATCATATCATCATCATCAGCCTATGACAGTCTACTGCTGGACTTAGGCCTCTCCTTTTAATTACGCGTGTGGACGCATTAGGAGGCACATGCCTATAATCGCCACGCTGGGCAAGCGGATTGGCGATCGCAGTAATGTGTCCACTATGATGACGCTGCTGCCCATCATCAATCTTTTATCAAATAATGGTCAGTGACACTTCAATCCCTTAGTCGACTCTTACGACACCCGCAGGAGGAGTTGGGGTGGTGACAAATGTATTCTTACTGCCGTCACCACACGGCCAATGAATTTTAGCTATTTGATATCATACATTAGCGGGTTCGATTCCCGATTCGAATGTAGCGGGTTCGATTCCCGGGTTAACCATGAAATAATTCAAAATGCAATTCAACTTCTTTTTGTAAATCGAAATAATGTCTTCTTTCAGTAAGATCTCCGACGTCGCGATATTTTTTTCCATACAATTGTTTTAAAAAAAAATGAATGCTGTTTTATTCAGTTTTAAACATAAAAGGAATATTTTTTCAGTAAAATATGCTATCTATGATATTTAAGGTACTTTCCCTCCATGTGCATCGCCGTGGGACGCCCTGTATAATAGATCAGTACATACGAGTACAGGCTGCTCGCGAGCATTGCGTGTTGCGACATATTTTAATGCTGTAATTCCTAGCCATATTTAGAGTCTTTAATGTTATATGAAATTTCCTGGATTCGGCTTGGATTAGAGATAATCAACCCTTTTTTCGAGTTGTGATAATACTGATAATAAATACTCAAATATTTAATGCCCTCGCAGGGATTTGAACCCGGATCCTCCAGCATCGCAAGCACATTCACTACTAAGTAGGCTACGGAGAAGGCTGACTAATAATATCACTTATCTAACTTTTTTATTATAGGAACCAGGAGTTGCCAGAGGAAGAGCATGAATTTATTATAGAGAAAGGTACTAGTCATGTAAATAGTCCAATTACAGGGCGACGGATAATTAATGTACGACATTTTCTGGATCAATTAGCTAAGATCAATGATCAAGGCCCATAATTTGGATGTATTTTTCTTATATGAAAATTAAATCTGAAAAATGAAAGGGACTGCACTCGAAATTCAATTTTCGGTGTGAAATGTGCAAGAGAAATTTAATGTCAGTTCTGATGAACGCTGCGATGATAGTATGGATGTAAACCATAAAAGCTGTTTCAGTTACAATTTTTTTATTTGTGCCAACGATAATTAAATGGCGGCCATTTCAAAATTTCAAAACAGACGAATACGGGCGCACGTGATATTTTCTGGAATTATACGTTTGCTAATCGGTCCTATCCTTGCAAAAAAAACTCGTTAGAGAGCTCATTAGATAAGCAAACTAATTATGCTAATCATTTGACTCAACTATTTGAACAACAAGGCTAAAAAAATTTTTTATATTAAAAATAGTAAAAAATTCACCTTAATTTTTCAATTAGCTTAATTAGTTTGCTTATCTAATGAACTCTCTAACGAGATTTTTTTGCAAGGATAGGACCGATAGCAAACGTATAATTCCAGAAATATCACGTTGCGCCCGTATTCGTCTGTTTGAAAATTTTAAAATGGCCGCCATTTAATTATCGTTGGCACAAAAAAAAAATTGTATGGTAATTTGTCGATGAAATTGATTGTAGTTTAAGCCCTTAAAAGCTCCGACATTGCTAACCAAACACCCTGTATTTGGCAACTCAAAACACAGTCTGTTAGTGGTGAGAAAGAGTAGCAGCATATTGTATGGCCGATGCCGCCAAAAAAAACAGACTGCAATATATGGGCTGTCCCAGAAGTAAAGAGACAAGATTCGAATGAAAATATTTAATAAAAAAATCTTACAAAACACTACTATTTACATTTAGTTAACTTCAGAATTTCATTATATTTGCTACTTTATATGAAATTTGCTTGTGCAAAGGCTCTGTAGCAAAGTTTTCTAAGGTTGATTGCTACTCGTCTCATTACAGCTTTTCGAGACCTAGCTGTCACACTTTTAGCCAATATAGTCGATCTATGCTTAAATCCAGTCAACGATTTGGGTTTTTCTGTTCGTTTTTTATGTTTTCGTTACATAAAGGTCAATAAGCTTCAATACCAGGAGGTTGGGGAACATTTGGGGCGTTGTTATGTTTTTGTATAAAATATATACATGCAGCCTCTAGATGTTGAGTGATTTCCGTGGCGTAGTGGCATGACGCCATATTCGGCCGGAAAATAATTTCTTCCCTCTGGTAATGCTTATCTATGAACGAAATTTATCGCATTATCATACATTCTCTCAAATAAATACGTGCGGTCATAGAGCCTGTGCAAATATATGGTTACGATGTATTGCCATTTTGGTCTATGACTTGTCAAACGAGATATTTATTGAAAAATTTGACCTTTGCTACAATTTTTTGCGAATAATCTACGGAGTCCCGTCGAGTCGCATGTTAGTATTGCTTCCCAGGAATATCCGTTGGGTCCACGGGCACGTAAGCCTCATCATCAATTATGAATTTTTTTTCAGTGTTTTTTCATACGCTCTTCGGCATCCTCTTTTAGCTCGCACTTCTTGGTCCTTAAAGTACTTAGGAGCTGACAGTTTTGCAAATGCTTTAAGCTTTAGGTCGCATGTTTTAATACGAGCTATACTTGACTTCGATATTTTCGATTTATCCGCAGCAGCTCTAACAGACATCGAAGGATTCCGTTCATACACTTTTTTTACTTTATTTATGTTCATAACTACGGAAATAGTACATTTTTTTCCCGGAATCTTCTTGAAAATGTGTTCATGGCATTCTTCAAAACGCTTTATAATTCGATACAAAGTAGTTCTCCTACTCCCTCTGAAGAAAAAATACATATCGTGTCCGTTTTTCCATAACATTCATAATTCTGAACAACTCTTTAGCAAATACTTCGTGATCAGCTCTTTTCATTCTTATAGTTTCAATAATACAATCATATTTCCCACTAAATTTTACATATTTGAGGCATACGGTGGCCATGACCGTAATTTTTCTTAAAAAAATTAAAATATTTTCAAATAGTTCGAAATTTGAAATTTGTCTCTTTACTTCTGGGACAGCCTTTATCTCAACGAAATTTTATTTTTAAGTTATTTTTTAAGTAGGTAGTAACACTACGATGTACCTATATAAAGTTAAATATTTGATCCCATATACCACAGAAAAAATATCGAAGCTTACCAACGCCAGAGGTGTAATTTGAACCCAACGTCCTCAGCTTTCGTGGCTGATGCTTAAACCACTGGAGTGGCCGAGTGGTATAGGCAATAGCCGCAAAACTAAGGACGAGGCTCCAAATCCCACCTCTGGCGTTGGTAAACTTCGATATTGTTTATTTAGTACCTATATTATGACATCAAATATTTAAATTAGTGAATGTAATAATTTTTTAGGATCTATTTTTTTCTTTTAACTGTAATTCTTCAAATTATAAATATTAGATGTCATATACCAAAGAAAAACGACCAAGATCACCTATGTCCGAGGTGGGGATCGAACCCACGTACTCAGCTTTCGCGGCTGATGCCTGTACCCCTCGGCCACTCGGTCTTCACAATATGTTGTAATTCTTCAATTTACAGTTGTAATTGTGTATAATAAATAATAAAAGTCTTAATGTTTTACCTATGTGCATTTTTATTTTTATAATGAATGCAATTTAATTTAGTAAAATAAGCTCCCTAAAACCTGATAACTGCTGGTAAGTCACATAATAATTATACAGATGTAATTCATAATTCCATTCATTTGGCTTTTCACGGAAACTACTTCACCAAACATTACACCGAAGCGAATTCTGTAAATGTCAAATTAGTATGGACTCGCAAATGTGCGTCGTTGGCACTGTGCATGTGCAATCGTTGGTGGACTCTTGTGCGTTTGACGCACACAGCAGTGGGAAAGTTGAATGTCTACGAAAAGCTGGTGGTAGTGAATACTTAGGGCCTATATTCAACAGTATCATGTTCCGATCAGAAAAAATAGTTTTTTTTTTAATTATAGTAGACAACAAGACGTGGGCTTGCCTTACCAGTTGGTCAAACAGGCATACTCTCGAACCAAGTCAATTTTGTTCTACCGCGGATTTTTTTCTCTTACTATTTCCTAATCAGAATACGATGCTGTACAGTCGCCATCTGATATAGCAGAGCGGCCAGGGTACTCATAAATATCTGAGCAGGCCTCTATTGGCATGCTCAGATATTTTTGAGTGCCGTGGTCGCTCAGATATATCTGATGGTGACTGTAACAAATTGATTGATCTGTATTGAAAATCAATTTTCAGTACAGATTTTTGCCGCACTAGTGCGAGAACTATTATATACCTATAAAAATATTTTTCATCACACCTGCGTCTAAGAGCGCCATTTCTTGCGCGCGTAGCGGGAGTAATAGAAAAGTGAAATTCCCTAGGGAGTAATACAAATGTCAGTACGTCATTTAATAATATTATGAAATGAAATGAAATGAAAAATGTTTATTTGATGCTAAAAATAGATATTATGTCTTAAAACTTATTTTTTGGTTGGCAAGTGTGATGAAAAATAACATTGTATGCATCACGGTCGGTAAGCGGAATACTAACTCGAGTCATAAAAGCCCTCCGCCTCCAAGGATAGTCTTATAAAATCTATCCCTCTCTATCTTTTTTACCATCTAGTACTTTGACAAGTGTAATTATTCAAAAGAGGTAGTAATAAATTACAAACTCGGCCGCTTTCATTAAAAAAATCACCAAGGGTCAATGACCCCGCTCGATAAAATGAGGTAGTGTGCGTGAAGTGCGCGTGTGTGCGAAATGGGGAAATTTGACAGAATCTCAAAAATTTCCCACATCTATCCGACCCTTAAGGGTTAAATGAAAACAAAAATCTGGAACGTTCTCAATATGTTTAGGAAAGTTAGTCATAAAATTATATAGACTAACGGCCTGTTTCACAATCTCCAGTTAAAGCTATCTGTCAGATAAAAAATAACACTATCTCTTTCTTTCACCTGGAGGAATAAAGAGAGCGTGTCATTTTTATCTACCAGATAGCTTTAAATGGAGATTGTGAAACAGGCCCTAATAGTAATATGACTGAATTCAAAGGAATGTGTTGTCTACGAAAATAAATTTACGAACTCGGAATTGTAAACTTTATGTCCCGGTGTCTGATGATAGGATATTGAAAAACGCTTTTTTTTTCATTATTCCCGAACAGCGTACCACATGGGCGGAGAACTGGAGACGGCTCGGCGCGTATTCTCCATACTAGTGAACAACGCTGTGAGCGAGGAGCGCTTCGTGGACGCGGGCTACCTTCACCACCTTCTGGCCGCGCAGTGTCTCGACACCGCCGCCGCCGCGCACGGGAGGTTCGCTTATGCTTCCTTTACTTTCAGCCCCTGCCGCTGCCGGCAATAGTCCCCTAAATAGTGCTGCCACAGGAGCGAGAGCAGTGTGTGTGCATACTAGTAAATGCGCAGTGTCTGGACACCGCCGCCGCCGCGCACGGGAGGTTCGCTTATGCTTCCTTTACTTTCAGCCCCTGCCGCTGCCGGCTATAATCCCCTAAATAGTGCTGCCACAGGAGCGAGAGCAGTGTGTGCATACTAGTCAATGCGCAGTGTCTGGACACCGCCGCCGCCGCGCACGGGAGGTTCGCTTATGCTTCCTTTACTTTCAGCCCCTGCCGCTGCCGGCAATAGTCCCCTAAATAGTGCTGCAACGGGATCGAGAGCAGTGTGTGTTTGCATACTAGTAAACAACGTCCAGTGTCTGGACACCGCCGCCGCCGCGAATGGGAGGTTCGCTTATGCTTCCTTTACTTTCAGCCCCTGCCGCTGCCGGCAATAGTCCCCTAAATAGTGCTGCAACGGGATCGAGAGCAGTGTGTGTTTGCATACTAGTAAACAACGTCCAGTGTCTGGACACCGCCGCCGCCGCGCACGGGAGGTTCGCTTATGCTTCCTTTACTTTCAGCCACTGCCGCTGCTGGCTATAGTCCCCTAAATAGTGCTGTAACAGGATCGAGAGCAGTGTGTGCATACTAGTAAATGCGCAGTGTCTGGACACCGCCGCCGCCGCGCACGGGAGGTTCGCTTATGCTTCCTTTACTATCAGCCCCTGCCGCTGCCGGCAATAGTCCCCTAAATAGTGCTGCAACAGGAGCGAGAGCAGTGTGTGTTTGCATACTAGTAAACAACGCGCAGTGTCTGGACACCGCCGCCCCGCGCACGGGAGGTTCGCTTATGCTTCCTTTACTTTCAGCCCCTGCCGCTGCCGGCAATAGTCCCCTAAATAGTGCTGCAACAGGATCGAGAGCAGTGTGTGTTTGCATACTAGTAAACAACGCGCAGTGTCTGGACACCGCCGCCGCCGCGCACGGGAGGTTCGCTTATGCTTCCTTTACTTTCAGCCCCTGCCGCTGCCGGCAATAGTCCCCTAAATAGTGCTGCAACAGGATCGAAAGCAGTGTGTGTTTGCATACTAGTAAACAACGCGCAGTGTCTGGACACCGCCGCCGCGCACGGGAGGTTCGCTTATGCTACCTTTACTTTCAGCCCCTGCCGCTGCCGGCTATAATCCCTAAATAGTGCTGCAAAAGGATCGAAAGCAGTGTGTGTTTGCATACTAGTAAACATCGTCCAGTGTCTGGACACCGCCGCCGCCGCGCACGGGAGGTTCGCTTATGCTTCCTTTACTTTCAGCCCTGCCGCTGCCGGCAATAGTCCCCTAAATAGTGCTGCAACAGGATTGAGAACAGTGTGTGCATACTAGTAAACAACGTCCAGTGTCTGGACACCGCCGCCGCCGCGCACGGGAGGTTCGCTTATGCTTCCTTTACTTTCAGCCCCTGCCGCTGCCAGCAATAGTCCCTTAAATAGTACTGCAACAGGAGCGAGAGCAGTGTGTGTTTGCATACTAGTAAACAACGTCCAGTGTCTGGACACCGCCGCCGCCGCGCACGGGAGGTTCGCTTATGCTTCCTTTACTTTCAGCCCCTGCCGCTGCCAGCAATAGTCCCTTAAATAGTACTGCAACAGGAGCGAGAGCAGTGTGTGTTTGCATACTAGTAAACAACGTCCAGTGTCTGGACACCGCCGCCGCCGCGCACGGGAGGTTCGCTTATGCTTCCTTTACTTTCAGCCCCTGCCGCTGCCGGCAATAGTCCCCTAAATAGTGCTGCCACAGGAGCGAGAGCAGTGTGTGTGCATACTAGTAAATGCGCAGTGTCTGGACACCGCCGCCGCCGCGCACGGGAGGTTCGCTTATGCTTCCTTTACTTTCAGCCCCTGCCGCTGCCGGCTATAATCCCCTAAATAGTGCTGCCACAGGAGCGAGAGCAGTGTGTGCATACTAGTAAATGCGCAGTGTCTGGACACCGCCGCCGCCGCGCACGGGAGGTTCGCTTATGCTTCCTTTACTTTCAGCCCCTGCCGCTGCCGGCAATAGTCCCCTAAATAGTGCTGCAACGGGATCGAGAGCAGTGTGTGTTTGCATACTAGTAAACAACGTCCAGTGTCTGGACACCGCCGCCGCCGCGAATGGGAGGTTCGCTTATGCTTCCTTTACTTTCAGCCCCTGCCGCTGCCGGCAATAGTCCCCTAAATAGTGCTGCAACGGGATCGAGAGCAGTGTGTGTTTGCATACTAGTAAACAACGTCCAGTGTCTGGACACCGCCGCCGCCGCGCACGGGAGGTTCGCTTATGCTTCCTTTACTTTCAGCCACTGCCGCTGCTGGCTATAGTCCCCTAAATAGTGCTGTAACAGGATCGAGAGCAGTGTGTGCATACTAGTAAATGCGCAGTGTCTGGACACCGCCGCCGCCGCGCACGGGAGGTTCGCTTATGCTTCCTTTACTATCAGCCCCTGCCGCTGCCGGCAATAGTCCCCTAAATAGTGCTGCAACAGGAGCGAGAGCAGTGTGTGTTTGCATACTAGTAAACAACGCGCAGTGTCTGGACACCGCCGCCCCGCGCACGGGAGGTTCGCTTATGCTTCCTTTACTTTCAGCCCCTGCCGCTGCCGGCAATAGTCCCCTAAATAGTGCTGCAACAGGATCGAGAGCAGTGTGTGTTTGCATACTAGTAAACAACGCGCAGTGTCTGGACACCGCCGCCGCCGCGCACGGGAGGTTCGCTTATGCTTCCTTTACTTTCAGCCCCTGCCGCTGCCGGCAATAGTCCCCTAAATAGTGCTGCAACAGGATCGAAAGCAGTGTGTGTTTGCATACTAGTAAACAACGCGCAGTGTCTGGACACCGCCGCCGCGCACGGGAGGTTCGCTTATGCTACCTTAACTTTCAGCCCCTGCCGCTGCCGGCTATAATCCCTAAATAGTGCTGCAAAAGGATCGAAAGCAGTGTGTGTTTGCATACTAGTAAACAACGTCCAGTGTCTGGACACCGCCGCCGCCGCGCACGGGAGGTTCGCTTATGCTTCCTTTACTTTCAGCCCTGCCGCTGCCGGCAATAGTCCCCTAAATAGTGCTGCAACAGGATTGAGAACAGTGTGTGCATACTAGTAAACAACGTCCAGTGTCTGGACACCGCCGCCGCCGCGCACGGGAGGTTCGCTTATGCTTCCTTTACTTTCAGCCCCTGCCGCTGCCAGCAATAGTCCCCTTAAATAGTACTGCAACAGGAGCGAGAGCAGTGTGTGTTTGCATACTAGTAAACAACGTCCAGTGTCTGGACACCGCCGCCGCCGCGCACGGGAGGTTCGCTTATGCTTCCTTTACTTTCAGCCCCTGCCGCTGCCAGCAATAGTCCCTTAAATAGTACTGCAACAGGAGCGAGAGCAGTGTGTGTTTGCATACTAGTAAACAACGTCCAGTGTCTGGACACCGCCGCCGCCGCGCACGGGAGGTTCGCTTATGCTTCCTTTACTTTCAGCCCCTGCCGCTGCCGGCAATAGTCCCCTAAATAGTGCTGCAACAGGATCGAGAACAGTGTGTGCATACTAGTAAACAACGTCCAGTGTCTGGACACCGCCGCCGCCGCGCACGGGAGGTTCGCTTATGCCTCCTTTACTTTCAGCCACTGCCGCTGCTAGCTATAGTCCCCTAAATAGTGCTGTAACAGGATCGAGAGCAGTGTGTGCATACTAGTAAATGCGCAGTGTCTGGACACCGCCGCCGCCGCGCACGGGAGGTTTGCTTATGCTTCCTTTACTTTCAGCCCCTGCCGCTGCCGGCAATAGTCCCCTAAATAGTGCTGCAACAGGATCGAGAGCAGTGTGTGCATACTAGTAAACAACGTCCAGTGTCTGGACACCGCCGCCGCCGCGCACGGGAGGTTCGCTTATGCTTCCTTTACTTTCAGCCCCTGCCGCTGCCGGCTATAATCCCTAAATAGTGCTGCAAAAGGATCGAAAGCAGTGTGTGTTTGCATACTAGTAAACAACGTCCAGTGTCTGGACACCGCCGCCGCCGCGCACGGGAGGTTCGCTTATGCTTCCTTTACTTTCAGCCCCTGCCGCTGCCAGCAATAGTCCCTTAAATAGTACTGCAACAGGAGCGAGAGCAGTGTGTGTTTGCATACTAGTAAACAACGTCCAGTGTCTGGACACCGCCGCCGCCGCGCACGGGAGGTTCGCTTATGCTTCCTTTACTTTCAGCCCCTGCCGCTGCCGGCAATAGTCCCCTAAATAGTGCTGCAACAGGATCGAGAACAGTGTGTGCATACTAGTAAACAACGTCCAGTGTCTGGACACCGCCGCCGCCGCGCACGGGAGGTTCGCTTATGCCTCCTTTACTTTCAGCCACTGCCGCTGCTAGCTATAGTCCCCTAAATAGTGCTGTAACAGGATCGAGAGCAGTGTGTGCATACTAGTAAATGCGCAGTGTTTGGACACCGCCGCCGCCGCGCACGGGAGGTTTGCTTATGCTTCCTTTACTTTCAGCCCCTGCCGCTGCCGGCAATAGTCCCCTAAATAGTGCTGCAATAGGATCGAGAGCAGTGTGTGCATACTAGTAAACAACGTCCAGTGTCTGGACACCGCCGCCGCCGCGCACGGGAGGTTCGCTTATGTCTCCTTTACTTTCAGCCACTGCCGCTGCTAGCTATAGTCCCCTAAATAGTGCTGTAACAGGATCGAGAGCAGTGTGTGCATACTAGTAAATGCGCAGTGTCTGGACACCGCCGCCGCCGCGCACGGGAGGTTTGCTTATACTTCCTTTACTTTCAGCCCCTGCCGCTGCCGGCAATAGTCCCCTAAATAGTGCTGCAACAGGATCGAGAACAGTGTGTGCATACTAGTAAACAACGTCCAGTGTCTGGACACCGCCGCCGCCGCGCACGGGAGGTTCGCTTATGCCTCCTTTACTTTCAGCCACTGCCGCTGCTAGCTATAGTCCCCTAAATAGTGCTGTAACAGGATCGAGAGCAGTGTGTGCATACTAGTAAATGCGCAGTGTCTGGACACCGCCGCCGCCGCGCACGGGAGGTTTGCTTATGCTTCCTTTACTTTCAGCCCCTGCCGCTGCCGGCAATAGTCCCCTAAATAGTGCTGCAACAGGATCGAGAGCAGTGTGTGCATACTAGTAAACAACGTCCAGTGTCTGGACACCGCCGCCGCCGCGCACGGGAGGTTCGCTTATGCTTCCTTTACTTTCAGCCCTGCCGCTGCCGGCAATAGTCCCCTAAATAGTGCTGCAACAGGATTGAGAACAGTGTGTGCATACTAGTAAACAACGTCCAGTGTCTGGACACCGCCGCCGCCGCGCACGGGAGGTTCGCTTATGCTTCCTTTACTTTCAGCCCCTGCCGCTGCCAGCAATAGTCCCTTAAATAGTACTGCAACAGGAGCGAGAGCAGTGTGTGTTTGCATACTAGTAAACAACGTCCAGTGTCTGGACACCGCCGCCGCCGCGCACGGGAGGTTCGCTTATGCTTCCTTTACTTTCGGCCCCTGCCGCTGCCGGCAATAGTCCCCTAAATAGTGCTGCAACAGGATCGAGAACAGTGTGTGCATACTAGTAAACAACGTCCAGTGTCTGGACACCGCCGCCGCCGCGCACGGGAGGTTCGCTTATGCCTCCTTTACTTTCAGCCACTGCCGCTGCTAGCTATAGTCCCCTAAATAGTGCTGTAACAGGATCGAGAGCAGTGTGTGCATACTAGTAAATGCGCAGTGTCTGGACACCGCCGCCGCCGCGCACGGGAGGTTTGCTTATGCTTCCTTTACTTTCAGCCCCTGCCGCTGCCGGCAATAGTCCCCTAAATAGTGCTGTCACAGGATCGAGAGCAGCGTGTGTTTGCATACTAGTAAATGCGCAGTGTCTGGACACCGCCGCCGCCGCGCACGGGAGGTTCGCTTATGCTTCCTTTACTTTCAGCCCCTGCCGCTGCCGGCAATAGTCCCCTAAATAGTGCTGTCACAGGATCGAGAGCAGCGTGTGTTTGCATACTAGTAAATGCGCAGTGTCTGGACACCGCCGCCGCCGCGCACGGGAGGTTCGCTTATGTTTCCTTTACTTTCAGCCACTGCCGCTGCCGACTATAATCCCCTAAATAGTGTTGCAACAGGATCGAGAGCAGTGTGTGCATACTAGTAAACAACGTCCAGTGTCTGGACACCGCCGCCGCCGCGCACGGGAGGTTCGCTTATGCTTCCTTTACTTTCAGCCCCTGCCGCTGCCGGCTATAGTCCCCTAAATAGTGCTGCAACAGGATTGAGAGCAGTGTGTGTGTTTGCATACTAGTAAACAACGTCCAGTGTCTGGACACCGCCGCCGCCGCGCACGGGAGGTTCGCTTATACTTCTTTTACTTTCAGCCCCTGCCGCTGCCAGCAATAGTCCCTTAAATAGTACTGCAACAGGAGCGAGAGCAGTGTGTGTTTGCATACTAGTAAACAACGTCCAGTGTCTGGACACCGCCGCCGCCGCGAATGGGAGGTTCGCTTATGCTTCCTTTACTTTCAGCCCTGCCGCTGCCGGCAATAGTCCCCTAAATAGTGCTGCAACGGGATCGAGAGCAGTGTGTGCATACTAGTAAATGCGCAGTGTCTGGACACCGCCGCCGCCGCGCACGGGAGGTTCGCTTATGCTGCCTTTACTTTCAGCCCTTGCCGCTGCCGGCAATAGTTCCCTAAATAGTACTGCCACAGGACCGAGACAGGGTGTTTACATACTGGTGGACAACGCGGTGAGCTAGGAGCGCTTTGTGGACGCGGGCTAACTTCACTACCTGCTGGCCGCACAGTGCCTCGACACCGCGCCGCGCGTTTTTTGACCATTTTTTTCCTGACACATGTAGTACACAAAATAGGACTAAGTATTATAATAGGAAATCTCCCTGGTCTCCTTGACGAACAACGGTTTTGACCCCATTTTCTGGTCGTTTTCCCTTTATTTCAGTGAATCCCAAATATGGCGATTTTACATATGTAATTGGTTTTTTATGGGGTTATTTATAGTCAAGTTCTATGTCAGCAGCCCTCGATCGCCCATGGTTCAAAGGAGGATTCCACACTGCAGCAACGAAATTCACCCATACTTATACAAATATCATAGAAAATTTTAACAAAGGAGTGCTACGTAGGATGCCCTGAAAATTTCGGGAATTTAATACTTAGGAACGTATATTTGACATGTGTTATACCTCTTTCTTACAAGCATAGTCTCATTATTCGAAAACACTGGCCACTTAGAAAAAAAAAACAATGTCCGATTTTCAATTGTTTTTTAAAGTCGTTGAATCGCTGGTGAAAATGGAGCTGTCCCGCGAAAGTTTTAGAGCAATGATTTATTATGACTTTAAAAGTGGATTAACACAACAACAATGTGGAGACCGATTAACTATTGCTTTTAGTAGTGAAGCACCTTCAAAGACGACCATATATTATACAGGTGGTATTCGGAATTCCAACGTGGCCGTGTGTCTCTTGCGGATGACGTACGTGAGGGTCGACCGAAAACGGCCGTTACCGATCAAAACATCGATGTTGTTCGCCAACTGATAAAGGAAGATAGGCATGTTACATATCGGGAGATTCAGGAGACTTTAGGCATTGGAATGAGTCAGGTACAAGTTATTTTACAACAAGAGTTGGGCGTGCGGAAGTTATTTTCCCGGTGGATTCCTCACTTGTTATCTGACGACCAGAAAACGGTACGTGTCAATTGGTACCGCAAAACTTTAAAAAGATTTAATGGAGGAAGCTCAAATGCCGTTTTTAGTATTGTGTCAGGTGACGAATCATGGATTTACGCATATGAGCCTGAATCGAAAAACCAATCTCGAGTTTGGGTTTACGAAGACGAACCGAAGCCGACAAAAGTTGTTCGTTCTCGCAGCACGATCAAAAAAATGGTAGCCACGTTTGTCTCCAAATCAGGTCACGTGGCGACTATCACTCTTGAAGATCGAAGAACTGTCAATGCCGATTGGTATATAGGCGTTTGTTTACCGATTGTTTTTGCTGAACTGCGAAAAACTAACCCTAACCGCCGTATTATACTACACCATGATAATGCCAGCCCTCACACCGCTCAGAAAACAGACGACTATCTGAAGGGCGAAAACGTCGAATTACTGAACCATCCTCCGTACAGCCCCGACCTAAGTCCCAACGATTTTTTTACTTTCCCGAAAATAAAGAATCGGTTGCGTGGTCAGCGTTTTCAGACCGCGGAAGAAGCAGTCGACGCTTATAAAATGGCCATTTTGTCAACCCCCACTTCAGACTTCAATAACTGTTTTAAAAACTGGTTTCAGAGAATGAAAAAGTGTATTAAACACAAAGGAGAATACTTTGAAAAACAATAAAAGTACTTTTATTTCATTAAAATGCGTATTTTTTCCGATTCCCGAAACTTTCAGGGCAACCTACGTATGTCACAGCAAAGCCTTCGAAGTAATTTCTCGGCATGCTTTACCATACTAAACCCTATTCTTTGTACTTTATGATTTAATCAAGAAATCATCATCATTATCAGCCTATGTTAGTCCACTGCTGGACATAGGCCTCTCCTATGAACTATGCGTATAGACGCATTAGGAGGTAAATGCCCACAATCGCGACGCTGGGCAAGCGGATTGACGGTCGCAGTAATGTGTCTACTATGATGATGCTGCTGCCCATCACAATCTTGTAGAAATTATCAGTGACACTTCAACCCCTTAGTCGACTCTTACGACACCCGCAGGAGGAATTGGGGAATCAAGAAATATGAAAATCAAATTAGTAATAAGTATTTTTTTGAGACGTCGTTTATAAACTGCCGAAACCACAGGGAGCGGGAGCGCAGCATGCAATCGTACCGGCACAACTGGCGGCTGGCGCGCGTGTACCACGCGTACGAGGCCGTGCACCGCTGCGTGCACGAGCCCTTCTCGCTGCACCAGCCCGACGCGCTACTCAACGCGGCGCGGTTTGTTCTCGCGCTAGTCGACGACCGACCGCCGCCCGGCGTCTCTTCCTTGTATCCTTTGTTTACACTACTTCTCTTGATCTCTACCACAACGCCGCTTTGCAGTGTCACTCCTTCACCGTGGAAAATATTCCCACACGTACAGGTGTAGTGAGAAATTACTTGCCTTCGGAAACGTTTGTAAACACATGCTGTTTCAGGCAGTGTCACCGAGTCTGACTGAAGTAGCATGACAGCTATTACTGTCAGTCTCAGTGAGATAGACTGAAACAGCATGACGTTGACGAACGTTTCCGAAGGCAAGTCATTTCTCACTACATCTGTACTAAGAAATTCGGCAATTCTTTCATATGCCGATTATTAAAAAGTGGAATTCTTTACCGGCACATGTGTTTCCGCATACCTCCTATAAGTTGGGACCCTTTAATCGAAGCGTGAAGAAGCATCTAGCGGGCCAGCAAGGCGGTGGCAACTAACAGGTTACTGATTGTCTCCTGTTCGTTGCCGCCGCGATTTGGGCTCTACTTTTCACTTACGATCAGGTGGAGTGGAGCCACTTTGTTGTGCCAATATAAAAAAAAAAATCAATAGTAGATTGTGTCACAAGGGATCAAAATGGTTAAATTTCCGGCGTGGGCGTATATTGAATCCTGAATGGAGCGACGGATTCCACAATTGAATCCCGACCGTAGGGAGGGATTCTAAAATGGAATCCTGAGCGTAATGAAGGATTCAAGCGTTAACGCCCAAGATGAAATAATTTTGATACCGTGCGACACATACTGGTTTTCACACCACCTATGAGAAAAATAAAAGATATATCACATATTTAATACTTATGCTAATAATCGATTCTGAAGAAATTTTTATCAATCATGAACGTACTGTTTATTTTCATCATCATCATCAGCCTATGATAGTCCACTGCTGGACATAGGCCTCTCCTATCTACTATGCGTATAAACGCATTAGGAGGTAAATGCCCATAATCGCCACGCTGGGCAAGCGGATTGGCGATCGCAGTAATGTGTCCACCATGATGACGCTGCTGCCCACCATCAATCTTTTATCAAATAACGGTCAGTAACACTTCAACCCCTTAGTCGACTCTTACGACACTCGCAGGAGGAGTTGGGGTGGTGACAAATGTATTCTTACTGCCGTCACCACACGGCCAATTATTTTCATATTTCATTGTAATTTTTTTGGCTGGCAATAGAAAGTCCTTGAACAGAAAAGTGCCACTTTGATCCCTCCCAGCAGGGAAGAAAAGGCCCGTATTCGAATAGGTGGTGTGAAAAGGACATTTTTACGGCCTGTTTCACAATCCTTGGATAAATACAAAGTGAAATTTTAATGGTCGCTCAATATCGTTTCTTAAAAGCTTGTTCAATATCGTTTTCCAATTACATAGGTCAAAGAGAATATTTTTTTTAACATTTATCTGTCAGATATATTTTAATCAGGGATTGTGAACCTGATCCTGATCATAAACTGGGACTAAAGTAGTATAGTTAATTCCTAGCGACATATTTTGTGATGCCAAAAAAATAGTTCTACGTACCTAACCTACTTAATTGTTCATCAGTCCATCACTAGTCTCCTAAACACATTATAAAGAGCATTATGCCTAGCATATGGTTGGTGCGACAGTATGTCGATGCGAGGAAGAATTCCCGTCTAATACTATCGATATTAACCTTTTGACCGCCGTAGTCTGATATATCAGACAATCAATACCCAGCTCGTATCGCCGCAGTCTGATAAATAAGACAATTTTTTTCATGTTCTTCTCAAGATATTATTTACTTTTACAGAGTTTACTTTGGTTCTTTGCATAAGTAAGTCGCAGTAATTGTTGATTAAGTAACAGCTGAGACTGATCTGTTGATTTTATTATATTTTCTAGATGAAAATAAACTTCAATTATACCATTAGATTATGTATGATTTTACCCCAAGTCTCGTAGCCAAAGTCTTATATAAAAGACACTAGTGATGTGACGATGATTGGTATTGGCATTTCTACGTCGACTTTCTCATTCGATATTTAGATTTACGACGTAAGATTTATACATGCGACTGACCTTACTTAGCTAACCTATTTTACCACTTCGATATGTACTTATAAAATTATGTATGACGTAAGTTGTCTATTATTCTACAATTTAGTCCGCTGAAGAATTATTTAGAATTTTAGAAGGAGCGGACGAAAATGAAGATTTCGAATCTGTCATATAAGTAATCTGACGTAACCAGAATCTGTACTTAACTGAATGAATACCCACTGACTTAAGTAGCCACACTAAGTGTTGATACATTCGCTTCATACGCAATTGTCATGTGGATTCTCCTTCGAAACTTGACTCTCAACACGACATGCCATGATGGCCTCGCAGTACATGATAGAGTACCTAATCCTTATCATTGTGATACCATTCACTCTTTGGACATTTGGATTCCATGGATGTTTCGACCCTTGGACATTTTGACACTTGGACATATTTGAGTCCTTGGAAGTTTTCAAAGTTGAACTTAGTAATAAATATATTTGAATTGTATTATTGCCTACCTACCAGGGTTTATCAGTGAAGTCTGTTTTTTTATAGATTGTAGAATATTTGAATCGATAAATAAGGGAAGACTCTGTTATCGTGGTTCATTGGTAACCCCTACCAAGTCATTGTATTCCGCAATAATAATCAACACAGACTACGCCATCGTCTTAAAAATGAGACCGCATGTGACGTCAAAGATGTAAAATAGAAAATTTTAGTGATGTGGATTACTCGATATTTCAAAATTATGTGAAGTCAACAAAATATATAAGATTGGTACTGTTTAGTAGTTTAAACAATTTGAGTACTATAATGTTGAGCTTACAATATTTATTTATCAAAAGAATTGTAAAATTTTATGATTTATTAAGCCAAAAAAACGTTGAAATTTTCAAAATCGATACGTTTCTAATGCGATCAATCCTCTCCCTACTAGTGCCAACTTATCAATGAAAACACAATGAAGCCTTCGCCAATGTCTGAAATAGTAGACCGCTCATGACGTCACAGATACGAAATGAAAAATAATAGTGATGTAGCAACGTCCATCAATAAATTTGCATAGCTAGTAAAATTCACAGATTCAAATCATTAATAAAAGGGACGAAACCATAATAATGACATTGGTAAACGTGATTTAATTATAATAATATAATATTTAATGACAAGGTGGTAGAAAACGAAGTTAATCACAGTGAACTATAAACAATAAAATATTTTATCGTAAGTTATGTGGCAAGCACTACACAGTTTGCTATATCTTAGTATAGGCGGCGACACGGGCACGTTCGATGATATCCCAAGCGGCGTTCAAAAGGTTAATAAAAGAGAGACGGATAGTCTATCTCAGGGCGACATGCTGTCGCACATTTGCTAAGCCTACAAGTACCGTCGTAGAAAATGTTTATACAAAAATGCGAAAAGTTTAATCCTTTTTTTGTAAATGTTAATAATGTAATAATTTTCCTTAATTAATACAGTTGCTTGTATTTATGCCTCGCTAAACAAGCGAAGAACCTGAACGCCCATTCGCTCGCTCGACAAATGTTGGACAAGATATTGGCTCTGCAAATACCACCGAAGTTTCAGGCAAGTAATATATTATTTACTTATTTATCTGGTGCTCTTGGAGGTTCACTAATGAATGTAGTGTACTATTAGGCCGATATGGTCAATTTGTTAAGAGAACTCGTATAATTATGTGATTACATCCTATAATAATATGAATGTTAATTGTTAAAAGTCGTAATTTCTAATAAAAAAATTAAAATTGCAATAGGTATTATTGTACTAACGGGTGATAACAAAAAAATGAGAATTGATTCAGAGGCGTAAAAAATATATCTTGTTTATTATTTTTAATGATTGGATGTCCTTAGGCTATTTACACGTAACGGCTATTTACGACACCATTAATAGAATTTAAGATACGGTTCATGGTAAGATTTTCGTCAAATGTTAAACCCAATGTCTGGACAAGAGTGTTGGACGGCTTCTTTTTTTCTTTTGGGTACATATGTTTTGACCCATTTACACAACTGCACAAAAATTTCAAATTTCCATTTGTTTAAATACTAAATTAATACATTAATGCAAAAAAATCTCCCATACAACAAGATGGTTAAAAATATTTGAGGTTTTGGATTTCCACTCCTTGATGAAATTAACCATTTTTTTCTATAATTTCAAGTCATCCAGTAAGACTGTGAAGAAAAAAATATGAAATTTTACCTTCCAATAAAATTATTATTATGTTTCCTAGACTTCGGATATCTTCAGGATGTGAGAGCGTAGCGTCTCCCAATGACCGATAGATGCCGCTAGCGTCTATGAAGCCGCTCCACAGCCCGAGCGCGCCGCTGTGACGTAGTTTCCGCCCAGACAGCTTCCTGTAACCAACCAGCTCGCACCCGGCGACTCGCCGCCATTTCATTGTTGAGGAGAATGTAAAGGTTGATAAAATATTGCCACCAGGAAGGCATTATCCAGATATCCGAAGTCTAGGAAACATAATAATAATTTTATTGGAAGGTAAAATTTCATATTATGTGTTCCGTTCGACTTCGGATATCTTCAGGATGTGAGACCTGTCTATTATCTCCTGGTGGCGAGTCAGCGGGTGCAGAAATGTTAGGGCTCTACTGCCCTAAAACAACCAATGAATTTTGACGTGTAGTCAATAAAATTAAGAATACATGATGCATCGCTTTGCATTCAGAGGTTAAGAATAGGCTCAAACGAGGCTTTTCGGTTAGGTAGAGTAGATATCCGCAGATTATATATAGGACTTACTTATCCGCAGATTTTACACATAAGTTTCACATAATATTTTCGGTAATTTATACGAATTGACACGTCCAGAATACCGGGTTCATATTTTGATGTTATCGAATTTAGAACGGAATTTCAGACAGAAAATAATTAAGTGAGAATTATTAGAATAATTGTCTACGTATAACACAGTACAGTGTAAGGTCATGGACTCTAGACTCGGTATTAACATTCCATATGTGGGTTTCTCTCTGATGTCGTACAGCTGTTCAGATTAAAACTAGTATTCTTTAATAATAATAATAATAATAATAAGGCCGCAGGGCAGCTTGTGGCGAGCTGTTGGGGAGTAACGACCCCACGGACCCGAGTGCTCCCGAGAGTCGGTCAGGGTCCCCGCCTCCGGCGTGTCTTCGTCGGTCGGAGTGGAACCCCAAGGGGACCCGTAGGACTCTCAGCTCTGGCTTGCCTTAACTGGCCGTCCAGAGAGGAGTCGTCAGAGCTATAGGCTCCAGGGGTGGAAGTGTAAATTTGCGTAAGTCGCGAGTTGGTGCAGCGGCCGTCAAGCCACTGCGCAGAAAGCGGTGTACACCTCTCTACACTCCTGAGCCGCCTACACCGGTGTTGCCCCTGGTTGTCTCTTGTGACGGCATTTACGGGGGCCCATCTAGTCGGCGGCAAGTCACCGCCTGCCTCGATAGCAAAGAGAAATCATTGTTATGGCAGGTGTCCGGACCTCTTTTCTATAGTTCCATCTCTTATCCATCCAACCTTCATCACCATAACCCACTAGTCTTTTCCATATAATCTCAAATAGCCTCTATATGCCTGCTGGGACCGGTTCACGGATATCTATTTTTGTGCCCGTGAATGGGTTGCAGCAGGTGTAAAACACAGCAAATTTCTCCAAAGGGCCTCTACGTGTTGGATCTGTATCCCCGCGCAAGCCTATCAAAAGACCGGGATTTATAGGCCCGTGATCAAAGAGAGATACAAATAATAATAATAATAAACATTTATTCATGACACACAAGACAAAACAGTATATATAAAACAATTAACAAAGAATAGTTGGTGCATCACGAAATGGACCCAACTCAGCGTAGTGCTAGCCCGAAAGCCAGCGCTGGTCTTCCGTAGGGCCCATTTGGTGATGCCACGACAGATAACACACAAAACAGAGAGAAAAATAAATACAAAAAGAAAACAAAGACAAAAGGCAAAATAAAAATAGAAAAATTATACAATTATAAAACACGAATTATACACAACACAATTTTTATCCATGAACGCGACCATATTTATCAGTGACAGCGCTTGTCTTGTCTAGCGGCTAGCGCCCTAGCGGAAGCTTAGTGAACTAAATCCTCCAACTAGCCGTAAACAAAACAAGAACTCGCTAATAAAATGGGCGCGCTATGGAACAGAAAAACACACGCTTAACTACACACAGACTAAACCTAAACGAAATTTAATATAAAAGTAAATGAAATTTTATTAATCTATCTATGGCTATGGCTATGATGTCTAGCGAGTGGTAAGGCAGTGCAGATGGGACATAAGACGTTCGGTAAGAATAGAAAAAATTATACGTACAATTAATAAAATACAAAAACACCTACAGACAACTTGTATCATGACTCAACGTTTCCTGCGATTGCTGGTGATGATACATGAATTTCTTTAGCTTATTCCTAAAAGATACAACATTTTGCAGGTCCCTGATTGGCGGAGGGATATTATTCCAACATTTAGTTGCAACATATTGGAAACTACCACGGAAAGCTGCCGAAGCATGTCGCGGTGTCAGCAATTTTATAGCACTTTGTCGGCGCTCACGCAACTTGCTTATGGTGAGCTTGTCGAAGAGATATTTTGGTGTATTAAACTTCAGGACTCCAAAAAGAAGACACGCAAGATGAAGTTTTCGTCGATGCTGCATCTTCAACATACTATGTCTGTTTAAAAAAGGAGTGACATGTGCTCTCGGAGGAATATCGAAGCAAAAGCGAGCGCAGGCGTTCTGGACACGCTGTATTAGCTTTTTCGTTTTTCCGAGAAGACGGGGGCCGTAAACAGTGTCTACATAATTCAGTTTGGAAAGAATAAGTGATTCAACCAGATGGATACGAACATTTTCACTTATGAAAGGCCTGACCTTATATAAAATTTTAAGTTTGTAGAAACAATTCCTAACTGTATTAGCAGTATGTTTCTCATAGCGCAGCCCACAGTCCATGAGCAGACCTAGGTTACCAGCTTCATATACACGTTCAACAGATTGCTCCATCAGTGATACATTAACGGTTGGATTAAACCCAATTAGCTGTTGTCGACTACCAAAGACTAAATACTTTGTTTTGGCAGGATTAAGCAACAAACTGTTACTTTTCGCCCATGACGCTATACTCCTGAGGTCTTGATTAAGTTTATCAATAGCAATATCACTTTCACCTGGCTTGCAAGAAATATATACTTGAATATCATCTGCGTAGACATGGTACCTGCAGTGCATGATGTGTTTGCCGATATCGGCAGAGTACAAAATAAAAAGAATTGGCCCGATCACCGACCCTTGAGGGATTCCTCGTGAGAGACTTGCCTGGTCCGAGATCTGTGCCAACCCATTAGTCTGGTTTAATTTTACACACTGGTTGCGGTTATTGAGATAGCTGTCAAACCATTTTACCGTATTACTGTCAAATCCATAGTAACTAAGCTTTGATATGAGAAGATTTATATTGATACAATCAAAAGCCCTGGAGAAATCTAGTAAAACCAATAGTGTGCACATACCCTGATCTTGAGAACACAATATGTTACTGGTGACATCAAGTAAGGCAGTGACTGTACTTCGTCCCTTTCTGAAACCCGACTGAGTATCAGGTAAAATATTATTGACCTCTAAATAATCTGTAAGTTGCTTGCACACAATCTTTTCCAACACTTTGGAAAGGCAAGGCAGAATACTGATAGGCCTCAAGTCTTTAAGCTCAGATGGATTAGAGATTTTAGGTAGCGGCCGAACAATTGCTAATTTCCATAGCTCAGGAAATGTGGATGTCAAAATTGATTTATTTATTATATTAGTAATTATGTCTATTGTATTAGGAAGAGTTAATAATAGCATGCTTAAATTTATACCATCACATCCTTCAGCATTTGATTTGAGACATTTAACAACTTTGATGACTTGATCAGAGCTAACCGGGCTCAGGTGAAAAACAGAATCATTATATCTATGAAATTCATAGTATGTCAGTTCAGATATACAAATTGCTGAAGTACCCGGCAAGTTCAAAAAATGCATGTTTATTTTGTTAGGGTCACTGAATGATTCAGGCAGATCGGTGTTTTTAATAGGCAGTAAGGATGACTTGAGGTTTTTCCACAGTGACTTGGGCTCATGTATCTTTTCATTTATACTCTGTCTAAAATAAGCAGATTTTTCATAGTACAGAGCCTTATTTACTATGGATTTCAGGTTCTTATAATACTGTTTCTTACTCTCCAACCTGTTTTTGTGGAAATCAGCAGCAGCTTTATCACGCAACCGCATCATATTTTTTACAGTCTCAGTAATCCAGGGGTGAGAGCTTCCTTTGACTGTAATTTTTTTTACAGGTGCATGAAGGTCAAATAATAGCAATATATGTTCAGTTAACATTCTCACAATATCATTTACATTATCCAAATTTAACATTAAATCCCACCTCATGCACTGCAAGTCCCTGTTGAAATATTCCAGCTGTATGTTTTTAAGGGGCCTGTAAACGTAGCAAAATGATTTAGGCTTTTCAGATTTAACATTAAATTCACATACAACGAGGCAGTGTCCGTAAAGCGATCCTACATGGCTCACTGTTGTACTTTTTACTGTTAAATCTGTACAGACCAAGTCGATCAGCGTCTGACTATTGTTTGTAAAATGCGTGGGCTGTGACACTAACTGAACTAATTGAAAACTGGTTAAAAAATTATTTAATTTAAGTACTTTTGAGTCATTATTTATTAATACATTTATGTTAAAGTCACCTAATATTATTAAATTGTCGTAATCCGGAATTGAGCTTATTGTGTCAGAAATCGCATCAAAAAATAAATCTATGTCCATCCAGGGTGGTCGATAAGCCGTCCCGATAATTAACTTTTTCCCATTTAGGGTCAAAGTTAGCCACATCTGTTCAACTGAACTATGCAAGGGGTCGACAGGATGTGCAAGTGTACGGACATTAAAATTCCGTCTTATATAAAACCCTACGCCCCCCCCACGCGAACGTGTACCGCGCGGTCTAGGTATGTGGCGCAACCTGTACCCCGGCAACACCGGAGCTCTCCCCTCCTCACCCTCCCTCAACCAAGTCTCGTTAATCGCAAGCACATCAACATCTTGCCGTAGAGTAGCCGCTATGACGTTATCCTGATTCGTGCCAAGGGAACCTGCGTTGTACAAACCGATCTTAAGTTTCTTATGAGATGTAATGTATATAGCAAGCGGTTTCGTTTGAGTCATGTACATAGTATAGTCCACAAGATAATATAAGATAACATGTAAATAGTTTTAACATAATAATAATAACATATATTTTATAACAGTGTAGTTTGTCTTTATAATTCAGTATATAGTTGTAAATAGTACAAAAAATAAAACATATACAAAGTGAAATATTGCCATACAAAATAGAATATATAATATAAAGCGCTACACTGCCATACCACCCACACAGCCCGGAACATAAATAAATAGTGGCAAACATGTCAAACTTCACTACTACCAAAAACACGTAGCAAATCAGCGTCCGATTTAAAAACGAACGCCTGATTGCCGTCGTTTTGTCGTGCAAACACACGGCCCCTCTTCGTCCAGGCGAATCTCCACTGCCGCTTCTTGCACTCATCTCTGACCCGATGGAAGAGCAGGCTGTTGGTGCGGGTGAGTCGCTCGTTGAAGTAGACTCTACGCGGCGGGCCCGGCAGGCTGTCGTCAGCGAAGGTGACCGTGCGACGCACCCGGGCGGCCCGCAGTAACTCGTCCCGCAGCTGCCGCCGCGCCAGCCGGACGACGACGCGACGCGGGCGCGGGCGCTCCTCGGCCGCCCCGTCGGCGGCGCCCTCCGCGCCCCGCGCGGCTGCACCGACTCGCTCGGCGAACACCACATCGCTAGGCTCCAGGGTGACCCCGAGCTTAGCGGCAAGAACGGTGACGGTGTGCACCACGTTTTCACCCTTGACCTCAGGGACATGGCCTATGTCTAGGGCGGAGAGAAGCGCGTCCTGGTCTCGGTCGTTGAGCTCTATCTGCAGACGCGCCACCGTCTGCTGCAGCTGCCCAACCTCGTCGCTCTGGGGGTCCACCACCGCCGCCCTGCTCTCGACGGCATCCAGCCTGCGCTCGACTTCGTCCATGCGGCTCGCCAAACTTTTCAGGGTGGACCGAATCTCGTCCCTGAACGCACGCTGTTCCGCAGCATATATGTCAAAATCCCGACGCAGGCCTATGACTTCAGTCTCCTGGCTGGAGTTACCGGCGGGCCGACAGATTGGACAGGTGGCGCCATCTTTCGTCGAAATGAACTTCTTACAAGTCACGCACCTAGCGCTCATCTTGACTAACGATCAATATATCTCAGCTGGAAGCTTTCGTTGTTCACCCGAGTACTACTAGATGGCGCTGATAACCAAGCCCGTGTAGACTAATAATTTTAATTATAATTAAGTACTATTTAAAGTTAAATTTAGCGTAAGTTCCAATATGTTGTAAATAGTCTATTTAAATATTACC
Source organism: Thaumatotibia leucotreta (assembly GCA_025490895.1). Classification (NCBI taxonomy): domain Eukaryota; kingdom Metazoa; phylum Arthropoda; class Insecta; order Lepidoptera; family Tortricidae; genus Thaumatotibia; species Thaumatotibia leucotreta. The sequence goes on from JALPQI010001847.1 coordinate 45,559, forward strand.
AAATATAAATTATTTTATTATGTTCAACACTTGTTTCTCTCGTTCTTATCGAACCTACCCACACACGTAAAAATCAATCCAGATAGCACGTACACAATTAAAACTGATTAAATTGCACTATCACAGGCGCGCCTCGATTTGCGCACACTCGCACAGCGCAAGCGACCGTCGATGCACGTTCCGATAGGGTTCGAACGAGGAAAAAGTTACGAAAATTATTGATAATTTTGAACTAAGCGCGAGCGTACACAGTGTGTGTTACCGTCCGTGACGTCACTCTACCGTTTAAGCGCTAAACCGCTTTAAGCGTTTAATCAAACAGGCACCTTGAAGGCGAAGGTTTCGCCAAATAAATACTTTACAAATAATATTAATCAGAGATTATCGTTCGCTACGCTAAATGCGATAAAATATGTGAGGATATTTTCGTTACTTGATTTGATGAGATAGCTGGCAGACGATGTTATTTTTAGCGTACGACGATGACTATTTTCCATATGGGCGTACCTGTTTTTACTTTGGTACCCTAGCGGGTGAAGATCTGCTCAGTGGCCTCCGGGCGCTGGTGCCGCTCGGGGGCGCAGAGTCCCCTAGCTCGTCCGTCGACTTCCTGAAAGTACCGACCTGTAGGTATATGAACCGAACTGGTTCCGTAAGTTGTGAACCTGTAGTGCGTAGGCAATTCCCTGATGCCAATACTTTCTGCGTTGGTCGTTGTAACTAATAATCATACTAACTATCGATCTCCTCAGGTTCTCCTTAAGTTTTAAAGAGTAGTTTTTTTTTTTTTTTTTTGGAGTCGCAGTGCAAGTTCCCTGTTGGAGACCACGCACCGGCTTCCTGTTGAGGACCGACTGAGAATGCGGTGCGTTGATCAATATACTCAGTATAGTGTTTCCTTCTTACCTCGATATGAACGTATTTTATTACGTTCTTAATCCACCATGGGAGATTCCCTCAAGAGTCCGGTTGGCAGATGAGATGGGAGCTGGCATGGGACTCTGTAATAGCCCGAAGCAGTGTTAGGGCCTGCGATAGTGCAACCAGCCTCCATGGACGCCCAAGTTCGTAAGGTTGAGTCCGTCTAGGAGCGCACGGCGTTGGACGCGAGACACTGTCTCGCAACTAATCATTTACCTTATTTTCCCTGCAGGACGCAAATGTTGTGGTTATGGTTTGAGTAAGGGTTGTAACGTATTTCAGGTAGTATATTTGCTAACCTAGGTTGATGGGGGTGGATCTGGTAATCTGTACTCCTTTTTCGACTGGATTGCTATCAGGAAATAGTCTTGATAGGTGATCAAACGTTGGTCAGAAATGTATCATGTGGAAGCAGTCACGGACGTATCCAATTGTTTACTTACAAATAATATTAAGTATACTAAAACTGCCTAGGACCGGAGTCAGAGGTGAACAGTCGTGTTGGGGACCAGGACTTTCTTTGGGTCGTTGCGCTAGAGGAGTAAGTAAGTTCAGCTATTAATATGGGAGACCTTTAATCGGCTCTGGGAAAGAACAATCTGTGTAGGGACAGCACCGGGCATAGCAATACGCTTAGATAAAAACGGAGAATTTATATTCTGTGCCGAGTATACCGGTGTTTCGAGCTATCTCTCCATGGCCTCTTTCCTCGAGCAGCTGTATCTCGAGCTCGCTTACGACCGGGGGATTTTTGTCCCAAATTTGTTTATTGCCCTCGGAGAAATGGTCCGTTTTATGAGGAGGAACCCGTATTGTTGGAGAACGAGTGCGAGTAGAGAGATTATAAGAAATCTGTTTCCAACCTTGTCAATACCATCAGTTTTCAGAAAGCAGGCCCGCGGATTTGAGTGTCTGAGGAATCCGGGGCTGATCAAACATTTGTAGAATAACATGAGATATTACGTTACAGATTCCATTCATTGTCGAACAGGTCTTCGGTTTGGTGCAGTGTGCACTAAGTTTTCCTGCTTCTGGTGTATTGGATCGTGGGAGACTGCAGATAGTATTTGAATATAGATACAACGTACAGATTTCCTATAGAACAATAGGACGCAGTTCCTTATGACTCGGTCAGCCACTACAACGGATCCTCGATCGAGAACGAGGGATCTGCAATCCCCCCAGCTGCAGTAGGCACGTGTATGTCTATCAGGGACACCCGAAGCAGGAGCACCAGACTGTGGTTTGCAATGCTTCCGCTCGGCAGGCGGCGCCAGGGTGGTTGCCGGCATCAGCTTGGTTACTTACGTGATATGGGGGGCCAAACTGACAAGAGTCGTTGGCGCTTTCGCGTTGGGCAGAGCTTCCACCGTATGGCGAATATCGCGGGCGGTGGCGTCATCCGGCCAGTTGGCAGCCGGCAGCGAGGCGTTATCGTGGCGTCATTGTATCGGCTTGGCGGGCCACTGTAGTTGCACAATGAACTTCATCGGACCAATTGTATTGTGACTTGTAGCGCCATTGCGGTGGTCGCGTGAATGTAGCGGTTTCGTGATCGGCAGCAACATTGAGGTGGGTTATACCGCCATGCCTGGACAACATCAGCATCAGCATCGAACGGCAGTATTATTACCTGTAATGTCATCATGGTGACTATAATTTCGTGGCCAGCGGTGTCCCGTGGCACCCGGTGAGGTCAATACCGATGGTGCCGTCGCGACGACTAGTGAAGTCGGGACCGGTGGCGTGGTTGCGGCAGCCAATGAGGCGAGGACCGGTGGCACCGTTGTAGCGCCCAGTGAGGTCGGGATCGGTAGCATCATAGTCGCACCCCGTCAAAAAACGGGATCGGTGGTGCCGGCATGGCACTCAATGACTTTAGTACCTGTGGCACCCACGTGGCGAGCAGTGAGCTCAGGACGGGTGGTGCCCACGTGGCAGCTAGTGACGTCGGGGCCGGCGGTACCGGCATGGCGTCAGTGAGGTCAGGGCCGGTGGTGTTCACGTGGCGTTCAGTAGCGTCGGGACCGGTGGCGGCCAGCGTCGGGACCGATGGCGTCCCCGTGACAGCTAGCGACGTCAGGCCCGGTGGCACCAACATGGCAGCCAGTGGAGTCCCCGCCCCGGTGGCACCGTCGTGGCGGCCAGTGAGGTCGGGATCGGAGGCGTCCCCGTGGCGGCCAGTGAGATCAGGACCGGTGGCGCCCATGTGGCGGCCAGTGAGGTCAGGACCGGTGGCGCCCACGAGGCGGCCAGTGAGGTCAGGATCGGTGGCGCCCAGGTAGCGGCCAGTGAGGTCAGGACCGGTGGCGCCCACGAGGCGGCCAGTGAGGTCAGGATCGGTGGCGCCCAGGTGGCGGCCAGTGACATCAGGACCGGTGGCGCCCAGGTGGCGGCCAGTGAGGTCAGGACCGGTGGCGCCCACGAGGCGGCCAGTGAGGTCAGGATCGGTGGCGCCCAGGTGGCGGTCAGTGAGGTCAGGACCGGTGGCACCCACATGGCGGCCAATGAAGTCGGGACCGGTGGTGCCCACGAGGCGGCCAGTGAGGTCAGGACCGGTGGCACCCACATGGCGGCCAATGAAGTCGGGACCGGTGGTGCCCACGTGGCAGCCAGTGGCGACCACGTGGCGGCCACTCATCACAACATTCGTCGCCATCCGCAGACTAGACTCCTTGGGTTAATAGAATATCATTAAGCTAACTCACCCATCGATCCGAGAGCGGAAAACGTAAAGAGTACCCAGGTCCAGCTGCAGCTCCCGGCGCCGGCGGCGGAGCGCGGGGTGGGTACCGGCGCGCCCGGCCGCGGCGGCGACACGGCGGCGGAGCGCGGGGTGGGTCCCGGCGCGCCCGGCCGCGGCGGCGACACGGCGGCGGAGCGCGGGGTGGGTCCCGGCGCGCCCGGCCGCGGCGGCGACACGGCGGCGGAGCGCGGGGTGGCCCCCGGCGCGCCCGGCCGCGGCGGCGACACGGCGGCGGAGCGCGGGGTGGCCCCCGGCGCGCCCGGCCGCGGCGGCGACACGGCGGCGGAGCGCGGGGTGGCCCCCGGCGCGCCCGGCCGCGGCGGCGACACGGCGGCGGAGCGCGGGGTGGCCCCCGGCGCGCCCGGCCGCGGCGGCGACACGGCGGCGGAGCGCGGGGTGGCCCCCGGCGCGCCCGGCCGCGGCGGCGACACGGCGGCGCCGGCTCCCCGGCGGCGCGCGGGCCGCCCCCGGCCGGCGGCGCCGCGCTGCCCGCGGCGACACGATGTAGCGATGCACGTTCCCTCTCGTCGGGTGCGGAGCGGCTTACGTTACCGTATGAGAAGTAACGCGATCGAAAACACGCGTCAATCGGACGATTTCCTACTTAAATCTCGGAAACGCCTACGACTGAACGACGGTAACGTTTAAAACACGATCGTGGTCAAGAACGTATTTCGCCAGAAAAAGTGGGTAGATCGAAGTCGCCTTGAAAATTGCGCGACGGACGATAAATCGGTTCGAAAATACTTCGGGAACTCGATTATTCGAAATGAAATTTTAAAATTCGATTCTAAAATTTTCGTCGTAAATATTTAACGATAGACCACTTTCTTGACAATTAGCGAAACACTTCAAATGACTTCCTTAAATTCACTTCAAATGAATAACTTTTCTGTTCGAGCAGAAGTTCCGAAATATAATTACTGGGAATTAAGTCGATCGAGAAGTTAAAGACCACGTGTCGAATTTAAATAAAAATATGCGGACCTTCGGCCAAGACGGTCGACGAAACAATGAAATGGCGGCGAGTCGCCGGGTGCGAGCTGGTTGGTTACAGGAAGCTGTCTGGGCGGAAACTACGTCACAGCGGCGCGCTCGGGCTGTGGAGCGGCTTCATAGACGCTAGCGGCATCTATCGGTCATTGGGAGACGCTACGCTCTCACATCCTGAAGATATCCGAAGTCGAACGGAACACATAATATTTTTACAGATCAAAGTATTCTGGTTCTCTTTTCGTCTTGCTACATTCTAAACCAATGTTTTTAAAACATCAACAAGCATGGGAGCCATGTAAAAACTTATTTTTTTATGACAACTCGTGGGCTGGTGGAATCATAATGATTAAAATTACAATTCTGTTTGTTTAGTCTTTCCTTGGTCATTATGTTTGCTGATTTGCTGTTACCATTTCTGTAAGCTGTTGCCAGGGATGTAAGGATTCTATAAGTAGAGGATAAGCAAACACTTTTATTAATGAAATTTCCCTATTTACTTAGGTTTCTTCTATGTTTAAGTTTGAAATTTAAATATGTCCAAGACATTTTTTACTGTTTATTCTTTCAACTCCATTTCGTCAAAAACGGAAATACTTTTAAAAATTAAGAAAGCTAATTTTAAGAACCTCTGAGATATCGCTACAAGTTCATGAACAAACTATGTCATTTATGTGACTAGTTTAATTTTGAGGTCTAGGGAATATGATTCTCATTTTTTTGTAATCACGCGTTAAGACATAATTCAGTGGCGTGGTTCACACTGAAAGATCCTCCTCGCGGAGAAATAGCCGACTAGCCGTGTGCCATTTTTTATGTGCCATACGGGCTAGGCAGGCGGGTTGGCTGGCGCAGTTTATTAATTATTTATTTATAAGCTTTTAATACGAGTTCTCTCTCCGGAAGTTGCTACTGCCCACCATCCGGTATATTCCCTTAACAATATGGCAAAGGCCAATTCTAAAGTCGCTCACTCCACGGTTACTTTTAGGATGAAATAAAAAAATCTTTAATTTTAGTCGGGTGCATAACGACGCTGATGAAGCTTATATTCCTAAAGATACTTAATTGTCGTTACGAACTTGACTGCTATAAAGTGAAAATGCCCTGAAAGTCCCGTGGACACGCGACGCGCCGCTGAAAGCCCTGCCAGACACTTAACCCTTAAATGCATGACTTTTTCTTTTCGTTCCAAAAATAAAATTTGCATACCTAATGGCGTCGCAAACACGAGAAAAATAGAAAAAAAAATCTGTCGACATATTTTGGGTGGAATTTGTACTACTAATCAAAATTTCGACACATCATACATTATACATTTTTTGCAAAATCGTGGATGATAAAACACGCAAATATTATTTACTTTTAATTTGAAAATTATATTAATTTCTGTAATTGTAAAATCGTTATGGTATGAATTACAAAATTCTAATAAAAAAATATTTCTTACTCAGTTAAAAATCGCTTAACGCACGCATCGAAAACAAATTTCCGTCAATAAACACATGTTAGTTTTTTTTTTAATACAGTTACGCCAACGAATCAGTAATAAGTTTGAGAATTCATTAAATTTCCTTGCAAAGTTAACCTTAAGAACATAATATACATATCTAGTTTTAAAACACCAACTACGTTTTGGTTACGTACGATACATCGTACACCATGCAAGGGTTAAAGCACGGAAATAGCTAATAAAAACCACAATCGTTGCGCAGGAGAGCGTGGAGCTGTTGATCCTGAAGAGCCGCGCGGGCGGCGCCGCGGACGGGCGCGACGACGACGTGTCGCCGCTGTGCTGGCGCTGCCGCCGCCACGCCGCGCCGCCGCCCACGCCGCGCTGTCCGCACTGCAAGCACACACCTGCGTATTCGCTGCCTTCACATGGTAACTAACAATAAGTCTAGCCGCTGTGCTGGCGCTGCCGCCGCCACGCCGCGCCGCCGCCCACGCCGCGCTGTCCGCACTGCAAGCACACACCTGCGTATTCGCTGCCTTCACATGGTAACTAACAATAAGTCTAGCCGCTGTGCTGGCGCTGCCGCCGCCACGCCGCGCCGCCGCCCACGCCGCGCTGTCCGCACTGCAAGCACACACCTGCGTATTCGCTGCCTTCACATGGTAACTAACAATAAGTCTAGCCGCTGTGCTGGCGCTGCCGCCGCCACGCCGCGCCGCCGCCCACGCCGCGCTGTCCGCACTGCAAGCACACACCTGCGTATTCGCTGCCTTCACATGGTAACTAACAATAAGTCTAGCCGCTGTGCTGGCGCTGCCGCCGCCACGCCGCGCCGCCGCCCACGGCGCGCTGTCCGCACTGCAAGCACACTCCTGCGTATTCGCTGCCTTCACATGGTAACTAACAATAAGTCTAGCCGCTGTGCTGGCGCTGCCGCCGCCACGCCGCGCCGCCGCCCACGCCGCGCTGTCCGCACTGCAAGCACACTCCTGCGTATTCGCTGCCTTCAAATGGTAACTAACAATAAGTCTAAGGCCACGGTCGTACTGCACACGTCGCACGCAGCCGACAACGTCCCGTCGCACGCAGCGGATGAATGGTGTGTTCGAGAATGCTCGGGAGTGGTCGTTTTCGCCCGCTGCGTGCGGCGTTCCCCCGCCATGCATAATAGGGATGATGACTGTAGTTAAAATAAATTATTTAACATTATGCACGACATAATACATGACGAAATTATTACTAAGATGTAGATTGCAGTAATTTTTGTACAGAACTTCTATTTAATAAATTGGAAAGAACTTAAAAGAGTAGGTCATTTGAATGTAGTGTACTATTAGGCCGATATGGTCAATTTGTAGTGGCAGTACTCAAACGTGACGTCACTTTTGAGTATTTCATATAAAATTCCATAGTGGTGATCGTTTTGACAGTTCGAAAAAAGATGCTGATTTGACTTGCCAGTCATCATGCCTATTCAGACGCTGCGTCCGACGGGACGTTGTCGGTTGCGTGCGGCGTGTGCAGTACGACCGTGGCCTAAGGCCGTGGTCGTTTCGGCCCGCGGCGTCCAAATGGTGTATTCGGAAATGCTCGGGAGTGGTCGTTTTCGACTGGCGCGCGGCGGGCAAAAACGACCACTCCAGAGCAGGCCTGAGTAGATGCCCGAGCGGGGGTCCATGTCAAACAAATGCAGACGTATACGCGTGGCCTGAGTGCACGCCGGTCAAATCGCTTGGACGCGGCGCCTGACGCTCGCCACTCAGGCTTTACACTAAGAACTATTCACGGTGGTCAAAAATATTTGCATTCCCGTTGATAGTGAGGTTTTGGGACGCAGAATGTGTATTCTAGAGCGTCTGCTGTAGGGTTTTTTTATTAGTTACCTAAACCTACAGAAGACGTAACACGAACGTCGAATAGCCGCTTGGTCCACTGTATCAGTGATCTTTTGCGTCTCCTGCAAACACGCACACACTTTTGTATGGCATTGCCTTCGTACGCCACCTCTCTCGAATTCCACACTTAGGGCTTGTCTATTAATCACGTCATACTGTATAGGGGGAGGGGGGGTCAACAAAAAAATCCATCACCAATTATCACCATAGCGGAGGGGGGGTCTTCGGACAAATCACGTGTAATTTTTGGTTACTCTCTGGCCTCTGCTGAACAGCATACTTTTTTTAAAACACTTTTAAAACATAACCAAATGTCAAATCCTGAACTCGGTATTAAAACTTCGCGGATATTTACCTCGTAGTTGGCAAAAAAGTTTTTTTCCATCACGTGTGCTTAATAAAGTACGTAAATTGAAGTGTTATTAAAAGGATTACTTAAGGTGGCAATAAATTACACGTATAGCTTAGGGGGGGTCCTGAAAATATCACTAAGTATCACCAGGGGGGGGTGGGGGGTTCTAAAATAGGAACAAAATAGTATGACGTGATTAATGGACAAGCCCTTAGGGTGCGGCTCCACTGACGCGGAGCGGAGCGGAACGTAGCTGTGGGAGCTCGGCCAATGAGACCGCATCATAGTGTTTCGAATTTTGAATTTGAAGAATGTAAATTGGTCAATTTTGCACAGTTCCGCTTCGCTCCGCGTCAGTGGAGCCGCACCCTTATTCATAGAAAAGGCCACTACTGTAGTACTAGTACTCGAGGTGTGAATTCAATCTGTATCTGTGTAAGGATGGACCTTCACGCTGCAAGAACTGCAATTAGCGTTTATATCTACATATTATATTGCTTCTAGCATATATTGCGGCATAAATCGAGCCATGTCATCAGGTCATCAAGTTTAATTCCTTACCGGAAGTGTATTTTTTTTTATTTGAAATAGGCTTACTCATTGCCACAGACTAGCCAAGGGCAGAGACGTGGCCTACGATGGAGTGAGTTTGCCCAGAAGGTGCCTATTCACCCTTGACTTAAAGGTTGACGGGTTATATGATCTTGGAAATATAGACGCCGGCAGGGAATTCCACAATGTAGTAATCAAGTCATTGTTTCCAGACGTGCTGCCTCTTGTCCAATTCGTGCCCGCGGAAGGCATATCGTACGAAGAAGCGCTGGAGCTGATAGAGCGCACGTCGCTGCCTGACACGGAGGCGAAGGAGGACACGGGCGGCGCCGAGGTGCTCCGGATAGACCACGATGTCGACGACTCCGACCCGTTCCTTGATAAATTTGATGAGGTTAGATGACTGGGTGATTTTTGTTACCCGTTAAAGTAGCTTTCCTTGAAAACGTGTCGTAAGCGACACTGTCTTTTCAATACTTTTGAAAAATTAAATTAGTAAGCAGAGTTATAGTATAATAATAACCAGGGCCCGTAACTTTCATGCCGATGACATCAATTTGACGTCCCGCTCCATTTAGGGTGATCCGAAATAGTTTTATTGTTAAATATTAATCATTAGTCGTCAATCATTTTAATCATGTACAAATAACTTCAAAAGTAGTCTATTTACACGTGAAATAAATAATACCTACTTGATACGTGCTTTACGTTAAAGAGGAATTCCGTTTTCTACTTAAATATTGAAATGTGCTAACAATATCATTAAATAAAATGTATGTATAAAAACAAATCAAATAATTTTACTTATGTTTCACGTATCAATATTTCACGATTAAAATATACTACTTTTGAAGCTATTTGTACATGATTAAAATGATTGATGACTAATGATTAATATTTAACAATAAAACTATTTCGGATCACCCTAAATGGAGCGTGACGTCAAATTGATGTCATCGGCATGAAAGTTACGGGCCCTGATAATAACATATCAAGGCTTTAAGATTGACAGTGTTTCCTACCAGCTAGCATATTTTATTAGGGTAGCTACCATAGAGACACGTAAGCGACAAAAAGTAGATGTTTTCATGGAATGCTCCTAAATTGGACAGGTGACTTGAGACATTAATATTATATTGCCGGGTATATCGTCTATTGTTAAAAACGACAAAAAATATTTTCGTTTTTGTACATAATAAAAAAAGCAAAAGGTAATAACATAAAAGTTAATCTCAGGTCACACGGCACATGTCAAAGTAGGTCGGAATTATGAGTGCAAAACTTTAACAAAACTTGTCGAGTGGACTTGACATAGCACATACATCCATAAAATATACATATCTACACACCCACACATTGTAAGTGTAAGATTCCGAGATAGGGAATAAAATTGGATACAGATTTTTCAATAATATTCGTATTATTCTTGGCTAAAGTGTTCCCATATGTCAATATTAAAGTTTTGTTAAGTTTTGCATCCATAGTTCCGACCCCTACTGATAATATCGTGTAAGTACTCATATTAACAAATGTGTTTAATGTTCAGTATTAAGGTACCTAATGTACCATCGATTTTTCGTATGTCATTTTGTGCCGATATTATCAGACGTGACTGCTTCTATAGGTATAATCTGAATATCATAATGAACGCTATAAAATATATATGTTAGGTACTAGGGTGCTTATTATTTTTTCAATTTTGTAGGATGTTCGAACCAATAAAGGAGCTCTTTGCTCTCCCGATTGCAATTTTCTATGGGGCACCCTCTCATTTTGTTATTTGATAAGTAAACCATATTTGTTCTATTTTTTTCAATTATTATAAACAAAAATTAGGAGTCACAACCAAAGTAATAAAAAAAACTACTAATTATTTTGCCTTTCTTAAACTTCGTACTTTTTCGGTTTATTGGTTCGAACATCCCACAAAGTTTCAACAATAAGAAGCACCCTATTAGGTACCTAAAAAAAGTATGCATTTGTATCGTTATTGGCAGGAAGAAGAAGGCGGTCCATTGGTGTGCTCTCGAAGCGCGTTGCTCCGCCTGAGCCCTGCGAGTGTGGTGGTGGTACGGGCGGGCGCGGATTCGGACCTCACGCCGCCGCTGCTCTACCGCAACATGCTGCCCGAGTTGCCCGTCGTACCTTGTCCACACTGCGGCTCGGTTAGAACTTGTTCATATTATACAACTTGTCAGCTTCCTAGTCGATAAATCGAATTTAACATGCTCGGCACCGTAACCTTTTTCATATGCCACTAGCGTTGACGGCCTTAAGACCTTAAGACATTTTACCACCCCAATTAACCTTAATTAATTGGGGTTGTAATACCGCCACGCTGGGCAAGCGGATTTGCGATCGCAATAATGTGTCCACTATGATGACGCTGCTGCCCATCATCAATCTTTAATTAAATGATGGTCAGTGACACTTCAATCCCTTAGTCGGCTCTTACGACACCCACAGGAGGAGTTCGGGCATTTACCTCCTAATGCGTCTATGCGCATAGTTAATAGGAGAGGCCTACGTCCACCAGTAGACCATCATAGGCTGATGATGATGATGATGATGATGATGATGATGATGATGATGATGAATTAACCATTTCGTCGGCTGACAAGCAAAACTCACTATAAAAACTGTCACTACTCTTAGCAACCTCGTATGTCAGTATTGAGTCAGAACTAACATACGAGTTTTATTTCAAATTGGTATTTGTTACTTAGTGAGTTTTGATTGTCAACCGACGATTTGTAATAGGATGATGATGATGAAGACTAGCATAAATCAATTTCTTATTCCTATGCCAGTGCCAGTGGCATATAAATACAATCGGGTTTGACACGACTGATGTGTGGTCGGCATAGTACCAACTTTTTCGGACAGTAATACCTACGTGTCCCTGACTTAGAAGAGCGTTAATTTCGATCTACATAGTATTATTGCAGAACATTACGGTGTTATAGTTGACCATAACCCGTAATAATATAAGTAATAGTATAAGTAATGATTGTATTCTTGCTGCGCAGTTGTTCTACCTGGAAGACTACGAGGTGCTCCTGGTGACTAAGGGGCAGTGCCCACTCTGCCGGCAGCCCGGCCCGACCTCGCTGGAACACGACTCTGCGCCCTCGTCGCCGCGCAGCGACGCGGCTGGCATCGAATCCTGGCAGTAAACATACCCACCCTCTCCTACTTGCTCGTAGCATACAGGTATCTTATACAGGGTGTAAGTCTAATACGGGCGAAGCTCTTAACGGGTATTAGTTTACGACATAATAAGTACATTCAAATAACTTTTACTTAAAATTACGTAGAGCAACAAAATTTTCCATACAAAATAATTCGGCGCGCAATGTAGAGCAAAATACGCACAAATAGAGTTAAGCACTCGTTGACAGCTAATTTCAAAAGCAGATGACATAACTGCCATATCAACAATAACAAATGTTCGTACCTACATTGCTGCTCCGATAATCTTAAAAAAATTCTGTGGGGTCGCAATTAAGAGTAACTTAAAAAAAACCTTGTAATCCATGATTACACTAATGAATCCCATGCCTGGTTTAATTGATCGCCCGTATTAGATTTACACACTGTATATCAGGTGTAGACAAGCTTTAAAAAAACAAACGCAGTCAAAATACTGCTGCCGGTGATATCCAGAGAGCCACAACCGTGCCATGAAATACCAGCATGCGGCTAGTGAGTAGGGGTTCGCCTGCCCCTGATAGTTACTACGTATTTATAGCGCACAGAAGAAAGCTGCGTTATGGTTTATAAGGTATATTAAAGTGCAACCACTCCGATGCTTAAAAAACGGCGACGCTAAAGAATCGCCGGATTTTGAACGCGTGCTGCCCACACCGCAGTCTTAAAAACGGTAACGGTACGGAATCGCACTGACGCAATGTATTCGTCACTTTACCGCATGCTCTCCACATCGATACTCCAAATATGCTGCGGCTTCATATTTTGAGCATCGGTGTCGAGAGCATTAAAATATACAGCAGCAACGTATACGCCGTGTAGTGTGCCCCATACGACGTTTTATGAAACAGGCTGCGTTCCGTATTTAAACCTACGTTGTGGTCGCACCTTTAATCGCCCGTGCGATTACTGAAACAACTATAACTAGATATCTAACAGATCTGATACACCCTAAACTATGTAACTATAATTATCATTAAATCTGGTAAAGAATGAATTCGACTAGAAGAATAAATGTATATCTACGCAGGTGAAATGCAGATAAAGGTGTGAGTCATTATGGTGTGGGTTTATAATTTTCAAACTATAAAATAATATTCGTGCCGTAATAATGTTGAAATAATTTTTATGTAGTGAGGCTTTTGCACATACTTACATTATTTGCAGTTTTATAACCATTATTTTATATATGCCCACCAGAAAAGGGATGCCAGCCCGACTACAAAAAGTACATTATATGAAAATATTATGCTTTATGTGACAATTATAACAGTAATTACAAGTATGTAGTAGGTAAAATAAACCGTCTGTTGAACGTTCAAAACGCATTTGTTAGTTTTAACTGCATAGTTAAAAATGCATGTTCGAGAAATTATCTTAACCTGCAACTGAATAAATCAATATTTTTATTACAATACCTATAATATGAAGTTTGTAAAAATATGTAAAATACCTCGTCTAAAAAATAATTATCGCCGAAATAACGTCCATACCTACGTAGGTAAACGTAGAAAAACAATTACTTGGAATTTTGTTTAAGGTATTACGTAATAGGGCTACCGGTATCCGTGTTACCCGCAGACACGTGTACACGAATCCTTAGCACCGGCGGTACTAAGAACCCGAACGACACGAAACGCCAAGAAACGTTTCCAACTTAGAAACGTTTCCAAGCGCGGGTCCGCGGATCTACTTAGAAACTTTTCCAAGCTTGAGTCTTGCGGATCCATTACAATTGAATATTCGAAAAACCTATGTTTTTATTAGTAAAAAGTCTGAAACAAAAAAATACCTACCGAAAAATTCGCAGTTTTTTACGAATTACGCAGCTAGAAATTTTCTTTGTTGCAGGTTAAATGCGGTTCAATACTTTGTTCAAATATAAAATCGTACCTATATTTTAGATGCCACTGCCACTACACGTTGAGGGCGGATCAGACACAGGTACTCGGGTATCCGTGTCTTAATTACACGGTTCCTAATTAAACATTTCCAACGGGTAAGAAACCCGCGCAGCTCGAAGGTGTTGATACATTCTCTCGCCAGTCTGCCTGCGACCACGGGTGTAACGTCATGCCCGAAACGTCAGGATATAATTAAACGTAAGTTTACGCGATTAAGACCCGTTTGTCTGTAAAATATGGGTAAGAAACCCGTTTCCCGGTAGCAAAGAAATGGGTACACGGAAACGGGTACACGAAACCCGGACACGACCGAGAGCCCTATTACGTACATGTTATTATATGAATTATTTATAAAAATAATTACTTACCGAACCAATGCGAAGCGTTATGGATGAACCACAAACACTACATAGGAACTTTTTTTATAAGTTCAGGTGTACGAAAGATAAAGTTAATTAATAAAATACTGTCCAATTTTTAGACACTTGGATAGTATTTGAAATGTTATTTTAGTACAAATGTAATAGTTTTATTTATTTTTATGTACATTAATTAAATTGTATGTACAACGAACACACATTACAGTTAAGTATAAGTATCCATAAAATGTAGGTACCTGATATTTCATTATACTTACCTACTCTAACGGCCTGTTTCAAAATCCTGGATATATGTATATCCGTCAGCTAAAATTATCGCTATCCTTTTCCCCAGTCGTATGAAAGAAAATGACAGCTAACATTTACCCACCTGGCAGATAAATTTTATTCGAGGATTGTGAAAAAGGCACTAAGAATGCATATATGTGATTATAAGTCCGTCCTAACTGTTAATTATAGTGCTCTCTATTTACAAGGGACTAGATTGTGAAATTAATGATTCAGTTATACATAACTAGCTAATATAGATATAGCGCGTGCCTAGTGTTAGATTAGATGTATGTTTAGTTTTGCGTATGTTATGTGGTTTAAGTAAGAAGTTATGGTTATAAATATAAAATATCAGAGATGTGAATGATTTGAAATATTAAGAACTCAAGGATTTTTTTTTTTGCATTTTTCAATACTTGTGTAGCATTTATTTCCGTTAGAATCCTTTTAAATCCCAAATGTTTTTTTTTACTTTATCATGTACAAAATCGCAGTAAAAAAATATTTTGATGTGCAAGTTTCTAATGCCGACATTATTTAGGTGCACGTCGTAATATGACATGTACGTTCACCGACTACCTGTTGCGTAAATTTCGATGACTCCAGGCGAGTGAGGTTTATCTTGTAGGTATAATTACTATTTAATATTGCTGTTTATATATTTAGCCCTGCACCTTGAACGTTTATTGTGTGAGTGATCTACAATTGTACAATATATACACGTGGATCACGGTGAAAAGTTTAAGTTCACTCCATGATTTAGATACAAAATAGATTCGAGCGATATTTTTTTTCAGTGTTATTTTGATTCAAGAGCTTTGTAATATTAATTTTCTCAAACTTGCTAAGGAATGTTGATGTTACTTACTTTAAATTAAACCCGGAAATACTATGTTTCCGGTGTCATATGCTAAGATGATATGCAAAGAGATTTCATGTATTTATTTCTCACCTAGGACTGCAAACAGACTGTCTTTTGTTTTGTTTGAAACGTCAAATTGTGACACAAGGTCTTGACATTCAGCCACAGAAAAAAAAACCTTAGAACTGATGTCTATACCACCAGGTAAAAGAATACCTCAAACAGATAAAAAAAAAAGTTAGGCGAAAATGTTTTTTTTAAATGTTTTATGATACTGTACTATTGGTATATTTACAAAGGAAATAGTATGCTTCGGCGAAATTAGTTTGTTTTATTTCATGGCAAGTTTGAGAAAAGCACTATACAAATCTCGGCGAGAAACAGGGTTACAGGCCAAGTAGATATATCTGGCCGAAGGAACTGAGTAACCCTTCGTTTCCCGTCCTCTATAGTAATGTACTATTCCTATAAAATCTGAAAAATCTTGTACATTATATCCGATAGTAATTCATAGGCAAGGTAAGTTGTAATTTTTTGTTGATCATTAGTATGACCTCGCGTAGGCGTGACTACCAAAAGCTGCCGCTGCTGCCTCAACAGTTAATTAAAAAGGACTAGCTCAATTATCAGTCACTTATTAGTTGAAAACAAGTGTCGATTTAAATTCTGGAAAACTGATAGCCCAAAAATTCGATTATATCAAAATCGTGGTGTGAACATAAACTTTTAACCGGTATAGTGTGTGCTTAAAGATGTGGTCACCACACTCATCACCTATTTCACGGTCTCAATTATCTTGGTCAAGTAACGTTTATTTTTAAATGCATTTTTGTAAAAGTACTTAAAATATATAAATAAATTATAACAGTTTCGAGTATACCGACAAGCATCACCCATACGTTCTACGACTTTAAGCAAAATTAATAGGTAGTACATTACTATGGAGTCCGGTCGAAAAGGGGTCGCCGGCCGAAGACATAATAGACTGAGGCGGATAGGTCTGAGGCGGGCAACCCAATATTTCCGGCCGAGGTATGCATACATAGTGCTTTTCTCAAACAAGCAATTAAATAAACAACAAAAACATCAATTTTATTGCTTATGGCTGAATGTCATGATGCCTGTGCCACAAAATGTGGAATGGTGTTTATAAAAGAGCACTTTGCAGGCTTAGGCCTTCAACATTTGTATTAAATTCCATTAACAACCTGTCGTCCTAGTCGCAGCTTAAACGTCATACTTCGTGCATGTTTGAGAAACTATGTTATGTATCAAAGTAGTTCAAATTGTTTCTAAATCATAGCGGCAATAAAGCCTCAAATACATATTGCGATTCTTCATTAAAATTTATTAAAGTAGGGGAGCCCAATAGGGGATTTTGGGATTTACTCAAGCGCGACAGATTACTATACAGGCAGGTACCTTGTACCCCATTAAATACCTCCACCAAGTATAAGCCCTGTATACGTGGCCGTGCGTCAGGGATAAATATAATATAATTGACGATGAAGAGAAGACTGAAGACAGTAGGTGGGTTACAAACTTGTAAAAAAACAATTTGACTTTCTCGAGCGTAGCTAAATTTTTATTTTATTTGAATGAAATAATTCAACGTTCACGAAAAACTATTTATTTATTTATTTATTTGCATGCTATATTTTCATTTCTTCAATTTGTTGTTAAAAAGATATTGAAAAATTAAAAAAAATTCTATCCATTGTCAGATTAGGCCAATTCCTTCAGATTTATAATCGTCAGATTATGAGACAACACGTTTAGGGTACATAAGTGAAACATATATCTTAGGACTGATTTTTCAATCCCCAGTTAACAGTACCTGTCAAATAAATGTTAGCCCTGTCTTTTTTTGACTGATGGTTTTAGAAAAGGATGGTGATAATTGGTTTATTTGAGGATTGAAAAATCTGCCCTTAATCTGACGCGCTCGAGCATTTCAAAATGGCGATTTTTTTGCACATTCAAATAATGGCCGCGAGTTTGGGTCACATCTAAATCGTCAGATTATTACATAAGAACCTGTTTTTAGGTTCACTTAACACCCCTTTGGAAAATCTGACGCGCTCGATTAATTTTTTTTTTTAGTTTTTAGCCCTTACGTACGACCACCTCCATCATGGAAACAGTCAGATTAACATACATATGTTTTCAAAAATACGTAAGACATGGATGCTATCAATATCTGACGCGCTCGAGTATGTCTATGCAACTGTTTTTTTACATTTTTGAAAATTTGTAGCCGCTCCCTCCATCGATAGAAGTGTGTATACTATATGACTTTTTTTTAAATTATCTGAGCTTCGCAATCCAATAGGTCTCTTTGACGCTCGAGTAAATCCCGATTTAGCATCCCCTACTATTACTGTCAGTTGGTGTTAGTAATTTGGAATGCCATAGCACTAACATTAGATTTTTCAAAGTAACTATCTCAAAAATTAGGACGAATCCAGAATAATTCATCTGTTATTTTAGTCTCCAAACACGGCTTGGAATATGTAAACATTAAACAACGGAAGCCAACCAAACTAAAGCTTATCACGGTGTACTTATGTATTTAAATATAGTTCAATACATATTTTTCACATCTCTGTATTAATCTAAACCGGTATTTGATGAGTAAAAGGACGATGGGCAAAAATGTGTGAACTCTCGCCTAATAGCCAATAGCAACAAACTATGTATTTCTGGAAAGATTGTTTTGTACTCTACAATTTTTGTTTCGGCAGAGACGGTCTAACAGCTGTGAGAAAAAAAGTTATAGGTAGCTAACACAATCATTTACCAATGAGACATATTTCGAATAATGAATTATTAATGACGGTCACTAACTATCAATCAGGAACACTTGCGATAGTTAAATACTCTGTAATTCCCAGTTTTTAAATGTCATTAAGTTTCTTCACACACATATTGGGAAGTTCCTGCCATAAAAAAAATTGAGCTTAATATAAGCTATCCAGAGGCATACCGTTTGTCGTTATTGGTTAATAGGCCAATTTGCCCACCCTCCTTTCGTTGACCTCTTAATCTGTTAACTTCTTTAAAAGGGTTTTCTAAAAGCCTCGAAAAGCTCTTATTTGTAACTAAGTGCCTAACCAAAATGTGCTTATCAATTACACAAAACTGTACATAATCATACGTAGTATGATACTTATTTAAGATTTTAAGTAATTTATCTGTATCCAATGATCTCTATTTTTTTATGACTAACATAGTTAAATGAATGCCTAGTTGTATAATGTTAAAGTCTACATATACATACACGTAATACAACCACCGTCCAGACGAGAATGCATAAAATAAAAGATGAAATCAAGTTTTAGATTTTTATTTGGTTTGGAAGCTTGCACCTGTCCTGCGTCTATAAATGATTCCAGCGTCGACCGAGGTGCGGCGCGGCGGGACCGGCCGGCTTCCGCGTGGCCTTGGCGGCAGCGGCGGCTGCTGCACCCACGGCCGTTATTCCATGCGCTCCGTGCCAATTCATGACATGCCGCTCCTATAACCAGTTTTCAAAAAATATCTCCGACCTATTACAATCGCGAGACATTCTTAAATAAAGATTATCGTGAATCAAGTTACTCGTATATATCACGAATTATATCACAATGCCACAAGTTATCCAAATGTAATTCGGAATAGGGGTTCAGTCTCGGTTTTTATTTTACAACGCGTGCCACCTGTTCAGCCTACGGTCGCAATTATCTTCATTTTAACCAAAAGAATTGTATCAACAATGATACTGTAGCGACCAAATGGTGGGCATGGCGGTTAATACCTTGAAGGTACTGGTGGTTACGGAAACATGTTAAAATTATTAGTATTATTTTACTTATTTACATTACATTGGATTCAAAGTCAAAGTCAAACTATTCTTTATTCAAGTAAGCTTATTAATAAGCACTTACGAATCGTCTGACATGAGAGAAAAAAAATCTACTACTGGTTCAAACCCTACGCCGTTCCTGAGAAGAACCAGTAAGAAACTCTGGTGGACTTATTATTGCAAAACAGTATAATAATACATCTTATTAAAATAACATGCATTAAAGAATGTATTACATAAAAAAAAAAGATTATTATAGACATTTTTATAAAGACAGAAATAAATAAAGGATCATAATATTAAACAAAAATAATTATTATTGTACAAGTTCGCAACATTATTAAGTATATATCTATACTACTAGAGATGTAAAGGTCCTCTAGTTGTCAGAATAAAGAGATATTAAGAATTAGAGATTTAAAAGGTCTCTAATCGTCATGATTTTAACAATAATAATAAAATAGAAAATTAACAATTTAGTGACAATTTAGTGACAATCACAAAGCAACTATTCTTATTATTTAAAAGACAACAGCCAATACCTAATACCTATGGATTGGGTTCGTTACTAATTTCTGTTAACATTTGGCTATTGTATAGTAAGTTCCATCCGTCCAAAGGTCTTTAAAATGCTTTGGTTTTGGGCAGGTAGAAGACTATTCTATCCAAATGACTCTACTCAAAAATCGCCACTTAAAGCCTTAAGTGGCGATTTTTGAGAAATGTTATTCATAAAAGAATTATACCACAACAGAGTGAACCTAATGGGAAAATGTTTATAAATAAACAATTTATTTCAAATAACTTTATGAGTATAGATTAATCTACTTGACGACTTTAGGAGGATAAAATTTCGAAATAAAAATCGTTATGAACATTGTAGGTAGAAGTATAATTTTTAGTAAGAAAAAAAGTATGAGAAAATGTTTTCGGAGTAATGATGATTATGAGTAAAAAACGGTATTAGTAAAAATATTCGAAGAAATAATTGTATAAGGTGCATTCATCCTTACTTGTCTTATCATGTAAACAAACACTTTTTGAAAACATTATCACAATTTTCTCTGCAATTACACATTAATCATCACGTCAAATGTTGTTGCATACTTAATTAAACTCGCAAAGTATTATAATCACTGCAAAAAAGCACAGAAAAATATCATTTCTGTAAAGATTTTCGTCAATAAATGCTGTTACGGTCGGATAACTTTAAAAACATCTGACATTGATGTGACATTGCGATGTCTAGATTGTCTATGTACCATAATGTTGGCATGTCAATATATCGATATTAATATTTAAAGTACAACTCGAGGAAAATGCAATTAAAATAAATTGCAGTAATTTACCAAAAATTATTAGGGTTTCATAGCAAAAATGGCAACAACGGAACCCATACTTATAGTTTCGCAATGTCCGTCTTTCCGCAGCATACTTAGCTCAGTGGCCGTTAATACTATAAATCTGAAATTTGGTACAGGTATACATATTGATCATGCCAACAAAGTGATACAATAAAAAGTAAAAAAAAAAATTTTTCGGGTACCTCCCCCCAATTGGCGATGTCGGGTGATTTTTTTATTTGCTGTAATCGTATAGTATGGGGTATCATTGAATAGGTCTCTTAAAAAGAAAAAGGGGCTTTTAAGAAAGTTTTTTTCTAAAGTCAATATTTTCGGAGATAATCGCTGCAGATGAAAAAAAAATTGTCCCCCCTCTAACTTTTGATCCAAAGGTCCAAAAAAAATCATGAATAGCGGGCTGGCATAAAACTATTTCGAACATAATCAGCCCAGCCGTTTTTGAATAACTACGAAACCCTACACTGAGCATGGCCCGACATGCTCTTGGCCGGTTTTTGTAATTGATTTCAATATTTATTTTATTCAAAGACTGGCAGTGCTTAGTTGTCTATTGAAAATAGAATAAAATCTTCACGTCAAACGTCATTCGTTTCGCTACTTCGCTTCACGTTGTTCGTTACGGGTGCACTTCATGTGATTTTTCTCATGACTAATGGCGCCTTCGTTGGAGCGACAGAGAAAAATCCTCGAAAGTTAACCATAGTTTTTGATATAATCTTATACGAATTAATTCTCTTCCTCACAGACGATGTAAAATCGATAATCCTCTATTTACGTACCTAAACAGTGAAATTATCGCTGACATTTCATTATATCGACATTTCTAATCACTAGTGATTGTCTTTTGATCATCGTTGACGTTTTGTTTGTTTTACTTGGTCTGTGGTTTGTTTACATGATAAGACAAGTAAGAATGAATACACTGTAAGTGCCAATATGGACCCAAAATTATCACTTTAGCTCCTACTGGTGAATACCTGGTTATGTGGCTAAACCCGGGTGGTACAAGAGAGTCAAAGTAGTACATATTTAATATTTTTTGTTGATTAGTATAATTATATTATATATTATAAAATTTCATATTAAATATTTCGTAAAATTATATGCGTAGTAATAGTGGTAATAAAACATATTTTTTATCTTTTAAAACATTCTGTTCCTACATATTGTATAATATATGATTGTTTTAATTAAAACATAACATTTTTCGGTTGCTGAATGTGTCAATGTCATAAAGATTCGTTAATAATTTAATCTTCCCAAGAATCAGTACGTTTTACTAAGAACAACCACATAATATAATAATAATCTATTTGGCTACTGTTTATGTAACTCTGTTTCAATGTTGGTTACCAGTGATATTTTTTGTTTACAATGAAACAGCGCACGGTGTTTCACTGAACACTATTTATTAGTACACATTGAAACAAAACACTATTTTCAAAATCATTTTAAGAATATATACGCAATTTTCAGAACTGGAACCACTTTTTTATACGCCATGAAGAATGATGACTATTAGTCTATTTTATGGCAAAATATACGATTTTTTACTTTCAAATTGACTGAGATAGGACTGTTTAAAAAGTTGAATGTTTCATTGATGGCAATAGTTTAAGTAATATGTTTAACAATAAAACATACGTACACAATAAAACAACATAATATTTATGTTGTCACAAAGTGTATGATATGTATTGTGGAGATGCCCAAGCCCAAGACCCTCCCGCGTTCGCCTGGGTTGCAGTCATACTACGAGGATACATAAAACATAACTTTTTTTGCAATATGTCGCAGTTATCGACGGCATTGTTAAGTTACAATGAAACTTGGGTTGTATACAATGAAACAGTCTTTCGGTTTCATATATCTTTCAATGGTATTATTAATCATTTAACAAATTGGAATGCTACTAAATTAAACCTACTCCAGCCTACCGTTATTGTTAACTTTCCTTTATTTTGTATTCATTGCAAGCGTTCTTATATATATGTTACATATAACACAGTTCCAATGTTGGTAAAGTTTGTTTCAGAGTTCATTGGATTTATTAGATCTGTTTCAATGTAAAAATGCAGGTGTTTCATTGAATACATGCACGAGGACACAATGAATCAAATCTCATTTTTTGTTTAAAGTTGCATAACACATACACTATTAAAAATAAGTAGAAACCAAGAATGCGATTCGATAGCCAACTAAATATCTCCATCAGTGCTTGCGTGATAATAATTAATATTTATCCTTTGTTACTATATTTTTGTTAATAAATGATTTTCCCCCCTTTCAAAAAAAAACTAAATTGTTTATCATCAAACAAAATATCTCACTCGTAACTTAAAAAACACAAACACGTCATTTTCATATTTATTTACCTATAGTCAATTGACGCATAAATCATTTGACGAGAATAAAATTCCACAATTCATATTCAAATTAATGTTGATCAACGCTTTTGATTATAGGTACCTAATAGGTACCCACCTTGCCAGGTTGCCAGTCGCCTTATACCAATGTCGTGGCCAGGCCATAAGGCGACCAGCGGCGAGCGAATCCATGAGTTGGAACGCGATGCCGATATGGGCTCTCGCACGTATGGTTTTCCGCTAAGCCTTAGACCAATGTCGTGGCCGCGGCATAAAGTGGACCGACTTACGAGCCTCCAACGAGCGCGCTCTGAACGTTACGCTCGTGCTCGGCTGCGTTCCGCCAGTTGTCGGTTTTTTGACGAACACAAAGGGATTCGCTTCGTTTGAGGAAAGTGCTCGTTGTAGGTTCATTGTACGTCCACGCTTGACACTACGAACGACGTACCGAGAACGGCTCTGCTTGTGTTCGGCTCGTGCACGGCTCGCCAAGCGTGGACCTACCTTTAGAAACCGTGGAGTTGGCATACATACACTCTGTGTGGTGTGATGGTCCCAGGTGGAGATGGCGATAAGATATGGGACACGTTCCGCTGCGTCTGAACCGAACAGGCAGACAATCAATTCAGGTATTTAAAAAAATAGGGTACTAAAAAAAGGAATAAACAACTAACAATAGCTTATTATATAGTACTTGTTTTTATAGTATGTTTGAAATATTCCAAATTGGGTATTACTTTGTCAAAGCAGCTTGTCAGTAGAAAGGCGGCACATTAAAATTTTCTATGGACCAACAACTCTACTCGCCGACATTTTTTAAATTTGCCCCTTTCTTTCTACTGACAAGATTGTTGGAGCAAGGTGTTTACGGAGTAAAATTTTGTGTAACAACTTTTGGCATTGAAAAAGGGCGAAATTTTCTATGAACGATTAACAAAACGCACCTACATCTTTTCAATTTTACCCCTCTTACTACTGCCGAAGGTTGTTGGACAGAGTACTCGTTCGTAGTTTTTATTACGACTTAACTTTGACGCGATCGTCCTTTTTATTTTGATTAAAGTATTTTATGCAGCCGTTGTTTAAGAGAGGTCAAAAAAGGTGGGTGGCGTGGGTAACAATTTGAGGCGAAGCCCAAAATTGTTATTAAAGACGCCACGAGCATTTTTTGACTCAGTTAAACAATGTTGCATACAATATTTTTTCTACGATCACACACTTACTTTAAAATTAAATTGTATATTTGTGAAATATTCTTAGTCAAACACAATTTTATTAATAATCAAGATCGGGCAGGAGACCTCAAATTTAAAAAAGGAAGCTCCACGATGGTTTTCCATTCATTAATAATCACCAAATTAAAAATTTAAAAAACCGACTTCAACCGGTTTCTCCAAGATTCCCGATTTGTTTCCATCATTGGTTTCCTCAAATCCTACTTTCTGAATGCAAATTCTTGTAAATGAATGAAAATTACCAAAAGCGCCATACATGTACCTATAACATTTGAAGAGATCCCTCGATTTCTCCAGGATCCCATCATCAGACCCCAACTTGGTGCCAATGGGACCATCTCGGGGTAATACACGTTCGATCACAAAAAGAAATTTTAGAATCGGTTCACTATTCTCGGAGATATCAGGTAACATACATACAACAAAAAAAAAAAAAAAAAAAAATTCAGTCGAATTGAGAACCTCCTCCTTTTTTTGAAGTCGGTTAAAAATGTCATTTAATTAAGTTGGCATGTAATGTTGGCCATGTATTTCATTACGTCTTGTATACACGAGGTGTCTGAAAATCCAAAAACGCACTGCTTGTGTGCCCGGATGCGTTTATAGGGAATAGACAATATAGACTTCTCTTGACATCTATAAGGTAGGGGGTTAAACTTAAAACACTAAGAAATTGTATGAGGCCCGCATAAATATGAAACGCCATCTGTACACATAATATATCTGTGCAAGCACCAGATTAAACATGAAAGTACTTCATCGATAAACAGCCGAATATCAGAAGGGCAGGTGATCGATCCGACTCTTCGTTTTACAAATCCGGGGACAGCTGAAACTTTTTTTAATACAATGTTGGAAACACAAGCGCATTTTTAAACCCACTTAATATTTCACTTTTTAATTAGCATATTATATGAGGAAAGTCTTCTGTTAAACGCTGTTGTACGCCGTTAAGCAAAAAACGCAAGTACCTAACCTAAATACATTGCAGCCTTTGAATTTTATTTCTTACAATTTAATAAATGTAGTTATTTATTCTCCATTCAGAAAATTAAGCTCTCTGGTCGATTTAAGGGCTTAATTAGTCGGATTAATTGGATTGTTTTTGATTGGCCCAAAAAATTAGTCACCATGACTCTTACTCGTGATCCCTACAATCTGTTGATTACAAGTGATCACTTAATGATTTGTTAATAAGTTTAGTTACGAAACACAAGCTTTGTTTTTAAATTGTGCCTGATTAATAGGTGCCTCAGGGGGCCGTTATTAAAAACTGACCTGTTATGAATTTATGACTAAGTATTTACTATTTATATTATGTGATAAAGCTCTAGCTTGTCCCGGAGAGTATATTAGTGAGTACGTACTGTACGTAGATCTTTATGTGATCCCTGGTTTAATGTACTCGGACCTATGTAGCTAGGTACAGTCACGTCTAAAAATATGTATACAAAAACAAGGTTGCATAGATATGTAGTCATACATTGTATCAAAAATATGTATCTATTACTGACACCAAAAAATGTATCCATTAAACTATTTCAGTATTATGTAATCACAAAATGCTTCACTAAGTTTCATACTTAAATAAATTCCATTTAAATGTATTCACCTCGTAGTCAAAAATAAGTATACATGAATGGTTTCCGTTTACATGTAACCACACCAATTTGTCAAATATTTATATACGCTGTTTGATTCATAAATATGTATTCAGACAGCAAAAACTAACCTTGTCTGACTGGCATAGAATCGTAAGTTGTATAATTAACTGATTTGACAATTCACGAAAACAGTGCAGACTTGTCACTGCATACATCTATCTCACGATTATTCTATGACGCACTTGACAGTCCAAATTTTTAGATTGAGCTCAGTTGTAAATATTGTGTATTTCAGTTTAGGGTCATTCACAGAAAAGTGCCCTAAGCATTTTTTTGTTTTTATTTTAATAATATCAAGTTTTTTCTACTCAGTCAAAATCGGAACGGCATT
This sequence comes from Thaumatotibia leucotreta, assembly GCA_025490895.1. NCBI lineage: Eukaryota > Metazoa > Arthropoda > Insecta > Lepidoptera > Tortricidae > Thaumatotibia > Thaumatotibia leucotreta. Next base: position 71,904 of record JALPQI010001847.1, read on the forward strand.
TTGCAACTAACAGGGGAAATATGTCCCTAACATATTATTCTCGCCATCACAAATATATATATTATTCAGGGTGCTCAAAAATATCTGAACATGCACTCTAATGTCTTGAAAATAGAGTCGTGTTCTCCTATATTTTCAAGAACCGAACCTATATTTTTATAATTGTCATCGAATTATATTGATAAACAGTTGTCTATCTTGAATTTATTATTTATTACCAGCACTTCAAACCCAAACTTCTTTATTTCGAATTGCCCTAAGAAAGTAATAAGAAAAAATACAGATTTACAAGTGGTATTTACTTTATAATGCTTGACAAACAAATCATTTCTTCTCTCTTTCAGTTATAAAATAGTACCTAGTTTTAATTTTAGTAACTAATATAAAATTATAATACTTATGAGTTTCATAAACAGCCACTACCTATTTGTAGCTTTAGATAGGTTCCATATTATAAAAGAAAGTCACTGGCCACATGGAAGAAACTTCATTTTAAAATCGATTACACTTAGACCACAGAACTAAAATGACAAAGAACGATTGACAACGATTAAAAGCATAACCAAAAACGAAACGCCAGTGTGTGCGTAAATTTGTCTATGTGTGGTCAGGAATAGGGTTGCCTGTTACAACAGACCAATTATCTATCGATGTCCGGCTGTTTTATCGACACACTGTACCTATCATAGATATTCATTATCTTAGTTATTTTGCTATAAGGTTTAACCTTTAGTATGCGTTAACGTCAAGCAATTCAAACAAGTTTTAACTTTGACAGCTATTTAACCATTAAACTTTATAAGAGCAACTATTCTTGCATACACGGTGTTTTTTATATCCGTTAAATTGGACAGGTTACATGGGAAAAACAGAAGTTACTGGAGAGGAGTTATTACTGGAGAGGTAGGGAAATAAGGGCTAAGCGTGCTGCAAATAAATGGGTAAAAAGACTAAAAAGCCGCAAGCAAATACTCATGACACTTCTATGACGTCATAAGTAAAGTTAAAGAGAGAAAAGTATAGTTTGACAGTACGGTACTCTTTTCTATGACTGTCAAAATATAAGGAAATAGTTTTGTGTTTCAGTTGATTACACATTAATGAGACACATGTTCAGATTAATATGACAGGTAATATGTACACATATTTTGATTGGTGAATCTGTTCAGATGCATATGTACTTTTCTATGCTCATTTATTTTTGTAGCCTTGGATTTGCTCATATATTTATGAACTCGACTGTACCTACTGATACATAAATACGTATTCGGCCTGAAAACCCTCGTATCCCGGCTTCTGCAGTAATGTACTATTCTTATTAATTCAATAACAGTAAGAATTAAGCCACTCGTTTCTAAGAGAAATTAATTATATTTAATCTAAATAACTTCACTTAAATTTAACGGAAAAAACACACTAGTAAGTATAACACAAAAAAAACACAAAAGATAATAAGGTCCTTTAAGTTATTTAAATACACATTTTTGTTCAAAATCTAGTATCATGACAGCATTGTAAGAAATAGACTGATTGGGTACGTTTATCGAACAAATATCGATATTGGTAGTTCAACATTTAGTCGAGCTCTAGCGTAGCGTAACAATTTATATTTTTACACAAAATATCCTTTAATATTAACTATTGTGATAAATTATTAGCTCACAGTGATAGAACAACTAACAATTAATGCTACAATTTGATAATTCACACAATTAATGCTACTAAATAGACAAAATATCGTTTGAAAACAATCAACCGGCACATCATATTTACCTGTGAAACGAGTGTTTGTCGTTATTTCTGTAGTGGGCAACAAGGCAATCATTTACACATCACGACACGATATTGATTTCATGATCTGTATAAATTCCTTCTTATAAGTTTTAATTATAAAATCACTTTTAAAATATCAATCTCCGTCGACCGGCTGATACGGCTGATATGTCACTTCGAAAGTGGTTATGCTTTTGGGATGGTTGTCTATCTTTTTCGCACTCGTGTAATACCCATATAACTGGTGGCTTCCCTTTCACACGCTTCCTTTCTCTATTAAGCGCTAGCGCGGATTCTAACTTTATGACTTAGACACGTCAAAACATCAAATCGTGTTTACATAATAATATTATCTATGAATCAAACGACGTATACAAATATTTGCCAAATTAGTGTGGTTAAATGTATAAGGAAATTCATGTATACTTATTTTTGACTACGAGGAGGATACATTTATATGTAATTTATTTAAGTATGCAACTTTCTGAAGCATTATGTGATTACATAATACTGAAACAGTTTAATGAATACAATTTTATGGTGTCAGTAATAGATACATATTTTGGATGAAAATGTGTGGCAACATATTTTTCCAATCTTATTATGTATACATACTTTTAAACGTGACTGTACATAAGACTATGGCAAAACAATTATCACGATCATTTGTGTTGCGAAAGTTAATCATACAAACTATATGATAAATTCGTAACACAATTTTGCAATTGACCCATAATATAATTGTAACCAATCCCCAGTACCTAACCAGGTTTCGTTAGTCAACTCGAAAATATGCGGATTTTTCCAGAGAAGATAACAAATTTGATTGTAAACAAACTGCTCGGTGCTCGTCCGTGATAACCCCACCCCAAGGTAAGGTTTCCTTGATCCCCGAAATAGAATAAATATAATAGGTATTTTGTATTTTCATGCCATTCGGGGTTGAGATCCTAGGCCCGTGGGGTCCCAATGCTATCCAGCTCCACAAAGAACTCGCCAAAAAGCTGGTCGACACCACCGGTGACCGAAGAGCTGGCAGCTTCCTCGCGCAAAAGGATTAGTATTGCCATACAGCGGGGAAATACTGCAGGCATTCTCGGCACCATGCCAAGGGGGCCCCATTTTTTAGATATATTTTAGGTTTATTTAGTTTTAATTTGTTAGTTTTAATTTAGTGTTATTTACAAGGTTTTTATTTACCTATTTAAGTGTTATTTACAAGGTTTTTATTTACCTATTTATTATGTAACTAATTATTTTATTTATCTGCCGAATAAAGTACATTAAATATGGGTACCTATATATGTACAAGAAATTCTAATTTTAAAGGTTGAAGATAACATCCAATTTATATCGTACCTGATCATTCATATTTAGTACTTGGTTTGTTAAGATTCACTGGGATCCTCCCATACGTCTTAAGAAACGTGAAACCGCACTTACTCCTGTACTCGTGATACCTTAATATTTAATTCGCCCTTGGAGTCTAGCAACCTGGAATCCGATCATAATTAATATTATGGTTAACACCTAGGCCGTACCATACCTGTTTTATTTAACCGTACAAATCTTACTACACAGTAATACCAATTTATTTAGATTTTAATTTGATTGGGTAACATTGTTAATTTTTTTGTTATTTATTAAGCTCATGCGGTAGGTACGCATTACGAATGTAAATTTAATAGGGATATTAGACAACCTGATTCAATGATAAGTACTTATTACGGTGGAGGGTACAGACATGTTTGCCTACAGTATTACATCAATGGCACAAGGTAAGAGTGTATACGTAAACATATTTAAGTACCTATAAACAGTACGTACCTATAATGTAAACATCAGGGTGTATTGGGTCTATAGGTATGTTTACACAAGTTAAGCTCCTAGATTTGTTGGATAGTACGAGTATAGGGTATCGATCGGGAGTATCGATCGGCAGGTGGCGCGAGAGTGTTCGTTTTTGGCGAATCAGGGGCGGCAGGTGCGCGCGCAGGTGTCCTCCGTGATCTCGGCCGATATCGATTATACAGTATGCGCACGATTGCTTCGTACGACTATCACTTTATTATTGATTGTGTTTAAAAAATATATTTGTCAACATACAAATTGTACAATTTATTAATTGACTGTCGAGCAGTACACAATACTAATCATTGCTGAGTACCTACATCTTTCATACTAATCTCGTAACCATTTTTCTGTACTTGAGTATTGATATTAAAGATGGTTTTGGGTGCCTATCATTAATCATTTTAATCGATTGTGTGTTAATCAATGAATATGTATTTAAAATTGCTAAACGCCGCGAAATAAAGTCATCTATTTTCGGCAAAATTCAACTGATTACGCCATTCTCGTATTGTACCTATTGTAAAAAATTAACTCATTTTTACAAATTCAAATAGGACTTCATGTATTTGTTGTCATAAAATAGTTAAATTACGACTGTAATGAAGATATAGGTACACTGAAATCGATACAAAAATAATGCTATCAAAATAAGATCAGCCTGTAAGTGTCCTCGAGTAGGCAAGCCTATACTTACTTTGTAACATGCGCGAGATCGGACAGATGCGCGGGCACATGCGGCCCGTCGCTTTTCTCCCCGGGCTCCCGCCACATGGTCACGAGTCTCTGCTTTGCATCGGTATCTACATATATTATTTACTAAACTATACGGCGTTCGGACGGCCTACTAATTTATAATATATCGAATCGAACATAACTCTTTTGATTTTTTGCTTCGTCATATCGCCAGTGATTGGCATTAAGTATCAGTCTCACCCTTAAGAATATACGACTATAAACTAACCGATGTAGCCAGCGGTAGTTACGTAATTTGGAGGTTCTGGGTTTGTGGCCCGGGCAGCACATGTATTTGTATGTTTGCCACAAATATTTGTGACTCGGTCGTGGTTGTGGGGTGTTTGTTTTTATTTAAGTATTTGAATGTATGTACAATATCCGGTTAGTACACAACACGAGCCTTAAATTGAGCTCGGTGTGGAAGTAGCTTGATTTTGAGTAAGATTGAATTTAAAAAAACAGAGGTATAGCCGAGACAGGAAATTAGATGTTCTAATTTGGGTACTACCAACTTCGCATAATTTTAGAAAATACCTACACCAAAGAAGAAAATCTCTCGAACCCCAACATAAACACTAGACAACCAGCTAAGACTTGTAATAAAAAATGCTTACTTACCATATATTACAACAAATAGGTAAATATTTGTACGTAGGTGGCAAACTAAACCTAAAATATGCATGGCTTATTTCTACTTTTAGACTGTATAGGTACGGCTTTAAGTTTAATTAAAAATATTTTAGTATGCTAAAATTCTCCAACTATAGGTATTTCCACCGTGTTCAATAAATCCGAATCAAATATCGAATAAAACAAATGGACAAAAAGTTACTACTGATATTATTATGTTTTATGAATGGCACACTTATATGCTATATTCACAACAAAAATTTTGAAATAACTCCAGGTATAACTTTTTTACCAGCCTCAAACGCCTTTCAAACGGATCATAGACAGCACGCACCATTTTCTTCACATTTGACCCAAAATACCCCTGGTAACCTTTTTGAAATGATCCTTGGTTCACGATTTTACAGAAATGTAGTCTTTAAAGCTTATATTACCATTCAAAATAATCTAATACGCCTAAACCTGGAGGACTGGGTGGCCATTCATGTTTCGGCTAAAAAACTGTCAAATTAATCTGAAACCATGCTGGAACGCCATTTTCCGTATGTGCTGGAGCAGCGTTTTCTTGGAACACATGATGCTCATTCCCAACCGCCCTTTAAACTTAGGGGCATTTTTTTCTCGACACATTTATTTATTTAAAACTTTATTGCACAAAAGGGAAAAAAATGTACAAAAGGCGGACATAATGCTATGAAGCATTCTCTACCAGTCAACCTTCGGGCAAAGCAGAGAACATGTAGGCGGTGCAAGAAATAGAACAAAGCGGGTAACCGAATTAGAAGTAACTTTTGAAATTTAATATTCTAATTACAAATACTATACACACATAAGGGAATAAAATACGTATTTAAATACATAAACATACATATACATAAGATATCAGATGAAACTTACAATTGAGACAATAAGAACTTGCCATTCTACCAGCAAAGTATTTACCTAAGGATTTTTTAAATGAGAACCTACTTGGGCATTGTCTTATTTTAACTGGAAGACTGTTCCAAAGGCGAGCTACCTGAACAGAGAAGGAATTAGACATATAAGTAGTATGGTGTGACGGAATACACAAAGAGAGGTTGCCAGTAGAGCGAAGTTGACGGACACGAGAAACACCATAGTAGTTAAAGAATTTTTTCAGATATTCGGGAGATTGAGGATCATTGATGATAGAAAAAAGAGTGCAGAGCATGCGAATTTTGCGACGAATTCGTATAGGAAACCAACCAATTTTGGAGCGGAAAGAGGAGATATGGTCATACTTGCGGAGACAGAAAATGAACCGAATGCAGTTATTGAGTAAACGATCTAACTTGTTTAGAAGTTCTTCATTTAAATCCGGATAACACACATCACCGTAGTCAATTATGGGTAAGATCAAAGATTGAGCTAATAATATTTTTGTTTTAATGGGTAAAAAGTGTTTGAGCCGGTCAAGTGAGTGTAGAGAACCAGTTACTTTACGGCTTATTTCAGCAACCTGCGTCCTCCAACTCAGGGAGATCTCACATTCGGTTTTATAGAAAAAAAACAGTATAATTCTAACGCTTTTATCTAAAAGTACTGAAGGCAGTTTAGCTCGCTTACATACTGCATACCACACCGTTGCAGATGATGAGCTCTGCAACCAAGGACTACTTTTATGATAGCCCGGAGTGTGTTCTATTCTTGCTGCCCACAATCGCCAATTTTAAACACGATCAGTCTGTTCTATCCCATACGGATTCTCGTAATAAAAATTTGCTCGTTCACTGCGTCCGAGCAAGTATTTTGTTGGCCCTTTACTCTCTTTTTTTTTCTTAGACACTGCGGGGTTGACACGTCCTTTGTGGTTGTATTTTATTAAGACGAATCTGTTTTTAAAAGGTTTTTATTAACTTCACCGCGTATCAACTGTCGTCGATGCTTCAAATCTTGTGATCGATTTTTCGACCACTTCTACTGCACCAAAATCAATGAAATTTGGAACTGTTATCATGTCCCCATGACAATGCAATATTATAATATTTTTATCCGTGTATCCTCAAAGCCTGATGCTGCAGATGTACTGCTTACCTTAACCGAGAGTGTTAGACGCGTGTAAATGAAAACATAGAATGTTTGGCATAATCAAATACTAACAGCCTGATCTCGACTTCCAACTCCTCAGTCTTGATGTCGCAGTACTGCCTACAATAACCGCAAGGTTTATCGATATGTTGATTTTAAAGAAGTTATTTAGATATTAGGTAGAAACATATGAATTTAATACTGACGTCCAACTCCTCAAATCTGATACTGCAGTGTAACTGCCTGCCATAACTGCAAGGTTTAGGGATATGTAGATTTTGAAGTACAGCTTTAGATATTTTGTAGATACATACGGATTTAATACTGACTTCCAACTCCTCAAACCTGACGCTGCTGAGAAACGTGCTATACTGCCTGCCATCACCGCAAGGTTTATCGACATGTTGAATTTAAAGTAGGTGATGCTTTAGCTAATGAGTAAAAACATATCCTGAATACTCCTATATTGAATACTCACTTCATCATCATCACCATCATCAGCCTATAATAGTTCACTGCTGGACGTAGGCCTCTCCTGTTAACTATGCGTATAGAATAGATAGACGCATTAGGAGGTAAATGCCCATAATCGCCACGCTGGGCAAGCGGATTGGCAAGCGCAGTAATGTGTCCACTCCGGCTGTGATTGGTTTGCGTAAGGCGGCCCTCCGGTTGATAGACAGACAGCGTGACTGGTTCGCGTAAGCCGAGCCATCGAGCCTGCAGCCCTCCGGATGATAGACAGACAGCGTGACTGGTTCGCGTAAGCCGAGCCGTCGGGCCTGCGGGCCTCCGGATAATATTAGACTGGCAGTATGAGTGGTTTGCGTAAGGCGAGCCGTCAGGCCTGCGGCCTTCCATCTGATAGACAGACAGCGTGACTGGTTCGCGTAAGGCGAGCCGTCGGGCCTGCGGCCCTCCGGATAATATTAGACTGGCAGTATGAGTGGTTTGCGTAAGGCGAGCCGTCAGGCCTGCGGCCTTCCAGCTGATAGACAGACAGCGTGACTGGTTCGCGTAAGGCGAGCCTTCGGGCCTGCGGCCCTCCGGATGATAGACTGCCAGCGAGAGTAGTTTGCGTAGGGTGAGCTGTCGGGCCTGCGGCCCTCCGGCTGATAGACTGACAGCGTTAGAGGTTCACATAAAGTGCAAGTGGGGCCTGCGGCCCTTCGGCTGATATACTGACAGTATGAGTGGTTTGCCTAAGGCGAGCCGTCGGACCTGCGGCCCTCCAGCTGATAGACAGACAGCGTGACTGACTCGCGTAAGGCGAGCCGTCGGGCTTGCGGCCTTCCGGATGATAGACTGACAGCGAGAGTAGTTTGCATAGGGCGTGCTGTCGGGCCTGCGGCCCTGAGCTGATAGGCTGACAGCGCGAGTGGTTCGCGTAAGGCATGCTGTTGGGCCTGCGGCCCTTCGGCTGATAGACTGACAGCGTGAGTGGTTCGCGTAAGCCGAGCCGTCGGGCCTGCGGCCCTCCGGATAATAGACTGGCAGTATGAGTGGTTTGCGTAAGGCGAGCCGTCGGGCCTGCGGCCCTCCAGCTGATAGACAGACAGCGTGACTGGTTCGCGTAAGCCGAGCCGTCGGGCCTGCGGCCCTCCAGATAATATTAGACTGGCAGTATGAGTGGTTTGCGTAAGGCGCAAGTAAAGCGTAAGGAGCCCTCCGGCTGTTAGACAGACAGCGTGACTGGTTCGCGTAAGCCGAGCCGTCGGGCCTGCGGCCCTCCGGATAATAGACTGGCAGTATGAGTGGTTTGCGTAAGGCGAGCCGTCGGGCCTGCGGCCCTCCAGCTGATAGACAGACAGCATGACTGGTTTGCGTAAGCCGAGCCGTCGGGCCAGCGGCCCTCCGGATAATATTAGACTGACAGCGAGAGTAGTTTGCGTAGGGCGAGCTGTCGGGCCTGCGGCCCTCCGGCTGATAGACTGTCAGCGCTGGTTCGTGTAAGGCGAGCCGTCGGGCCTGCGGCCCTCCGGATGATAGACTGACAGCGAGAGTAGTTTGCGTAGGGCGAGCTGTCGGGCCTGCGGCCCTCCGGCTGATAGCCTGACAGCACTGGTTCGCGTAAGGCGAGCCGTCGGGCCTGCGGCCCTCCGGATGATAGACTGACAGCGAGAGTAGCTTGCGTAGGGCGAGCTGTCGGGCCTGCGGCCCTCCGGATGATAGACTGACAGCTAGAGTAGTTTGCGTAGGGCGAGCTGTCGGGCCTGCGGCCCTCCGGCTGATAGACTGACAGCGTGAGAGGTTCACATAAAGTGCAAGTGGGGCCTGCAGCCCTCCGGCTGATGGACTGACGGTATGAGTGGTTTACGTAAGGCGAGTCGTCGGGCCTGCGACCCTCCAGCTGATAGACTGACAGCGAGAGTATTTTGCATAGGGCGAGCTGTCGGGCCTGCGGCCCTGAGCTGATAGGCTGACAGCGCGAGTGGTTCGCGTAAGGCAAGCTGTTGGGCCTGCGGCCCTTCGGCTGTTAGACTGACAGCGTGAGAGTGTGAGTTCATATTTTATAGTCTGGAAATCCAACTAAATGTGTGCAATAACTTTTGATTTTCTCAATAAAACAAATTGATTGATATATTCCTTATTAACAATCTCCATTATCTAAGGTATTATTGGTAGAACACGTCCATTTGAGAAACTTCGGGCATTCAAGCTTACAGACCATGCCCGGCCTTTGGTTTTCAATTGTCAATCGAGATATTTAATAACATTTTTTTACTGTCACCCGACAGTAAAAAAATGTTATTAAATATCTCTAAAAACACTATTCAGCAGTGATTCGCCTCTCGTTAAACATAAAATAATGTCCATTACGTTTATATTAATTATGTGTCGTGATTCGTGATGAAAGCGGGAGAGTACATATAGACGCTCGTATGCATAATTATATTGCATATTACAAATAACATCTTTGATCTTGTATAAGTATAGTATCGGCAATCAACTTAACAATTGCACTAAAAACTTGAAAATAAAATAAGTAAAAAAGTTTTAAGTTAAAAGGTTTTTATTGCACCAAAAACTAGAAAATAAAAGTTTGTTACAGGCGTAGATGATACTTTCTGTGCATTACTCACGTGGAACCATTATCTATCACTGTAGTCTTCCCGAGTCGGATGATAAAAGCCACGTTTAGCCTCTACGTCAGTGGATTAAGCGTTAATCGGAAACTTTTACCAAACTGAAATAAAAACGTGGGGCGTTATTGTAAAGAAACATAAAAGTTTAAAATATGTAATTGTAGCTTTAATTTTGCATTTAATCATCCATCTGTTCCAACACTTCTATAGAGGAAAATAGCTTTCATCAAGGCCAGAACAAAATTTATTACACTATTGCAGTCTTTCGATGTATGTTCTTAAATAACTAAAGTGACTTAATCACAATTGCGTACGCCCCACGTTTTTATTTCAGTTTGGTAAAAGTTTCCGATTAACGCTTAATCCACTGACGTAGAGGCTAAACGTGGCTTTTATCATCCGACTCGGGAAGACTACAGTGATAGATAATGGTTCCACGTGAGTAATGCACAGAAAGTATCATCTACGCCTGTAACAAACTTTTATTTTCTAGTTTTTGGTGCAATAAAAACCTTTTAACTTAAAACTTTTTTACTTATTTTATTTGCTTAACATAATAATATGCTTTATTGTGCACTAAACGAAAACTTAAATAGAAACACAGATAAACATTAGAGGTAAGTAGGTGACAACAGGCGGACTTATCGCTGAAGAGCGATCTCTTCCAGACAACCTTAAGATAGCGGTTTATGGCGAAAGTATATGACTAACATTAGTATTTGATTACCTGACCCTGTATTTTTTATTTTTAGGACTGAGGTAAAATATGTGTATTCGAACTTATTGGACACGGTGTATAATTAACTTGTATGTATAATGACGTTCCGTTTTTGTACTTACGTTTTTATTTTTAGGCACCCATATGGCTTCGCTGTGATGTTCGCAATTTTAGGGTCTTCAATTTCGTAAATGTATAAGCTGACTAATTAAAGTTCTCATTACGAAATCTGAAATATTCAAATTATAATTTATATTCGTGACAAAATTTTAGTATGTAGGTTTTTTCCTTCAAATACATGTGTGTAGGTATGTACATAACATACTTATTGTATACCTACTCGCTTAGTTTTCGTCTTTAAACAAATAAGATACCCTTAGATACAACTAAATTCACTAAACTGGCCGGTATGTAAATATTTATTTTTCGATAAAATATAGTGTCACGATAACGCAATTTAACGAGCGATATAGGGAGATAAAAAATCGATACACGCATATAATTCAAGGAATGGTATAATTTAACTGACTGATTAGAAAAAAAGGCCAGGTAGATGGTTTTTATGTGAAATTTAGTGAAAGCATGCAGCTGCCAAGGATACAATGTGATGGGCCGCAGTGGCCGCAGTCCGAATGGACGCGGGTCGGGGCGGCGCGGCGGGCCGGCGGCCCGGCGGCACGCGCCGCTAACACCGCGCTGTTCACAATTTCACGTGAAATAACTACATCAGTGTGCGTAGCGAAGAGTGCGAGAGTAAGCTCAATCATGAATAGTGAAGGAAAGGCAACAAATTATTTTTTCACGCCACCTATTCGAATACGGGTCTTTTATTCCCTTCTAGGAGGGATCAAAGTGGCACTTTTCTCTTCATGAACTTTCTATTGCCAGCCTAAAAAATTACAATGAAATGTGAAAATAAACAGTACGTTCATAATTGATAAACATTTCTTCAGAATCGATTATTTGCATAAATATTAAATATGTGATATATTTATATTATCTTTTATTTTTCTCATAGGTGGTGTGAAAAGCAGTATGTGTCACACGGAATCAAAATTATTTCGTCTTGGGCGTTAACGCTTGAATCCTTCATTACGTTTATTTACAATTGTGGAATCCGTCGCTCCATTCAGGATACGCTCGCTAAGTAACTCAACAACGTCCTACCTACGCCCTAGAAACAATATCCCGACGCCAGCATCTAAACTAAAAATGCACAGTTCTAGCCCTTACGTAATGTGCATAATAGTTATTTATGTGGCTGGCGCATAATAAGAGGCATGTTTAATGCCTAATTATGTACAGTCACATACATAACTTTATCTACATCCATATCATTAGTTTAGAATGACAATTTACCTTTATTTTCATTGATATCCACTAAGTAATTACCTCTAAATATAAAAATTCAAATCAGTTGAAATCACTTAATTTGAGTAAGGATATCCTACAATAAATATTTATTGAAAAAAAAACAACAAAAAGAAGTTGACTTCATAATGTTAAAATTAATATCATGACGACGATACTTTAATGTCAACATTATGATGCACTGTACTCTGCCTGTACTTTAATGTTAACATTATGATACAGCCACAGACACCGGTCTCTTAATATAGGTCATTACATTACCGCTTCTGAATACATAACAGGGAAATTATGATATTCCTGTAGATAAAAGCCTATAATAAACTAACAAAAACTGTTAGAGACGAAGAGAAAGATACTAGTTTCAATGTCAAAATAACTAAGTACCTATTAGAAAATAGTTTTTACTCTCTACAAGAATTTTTTGAATGTTAATGCAACGAAAGACTAAGACAAGTGATGTTATTTAATTTATGTATGTTTGGTAAAGAAAAGTTGAATTAAAAGTTTTAGATTGTATTTCTTATCCATTTAAACTTAAAGCATGTGGAATGTAAAAATAGAGTTATATACGAGTAGTTTGTTATGTTTAGTATTAATTCAGTCTTAAGGAAATATTGTAGTGCCCCTCAGGGTTTCAAAGCTGGACACATAGAATGTATTACCTAATCTTGTATTACCTATGAAAACAATAAACATTACTGATTACGCCCACGCCGGAAATATACCATTTTGATCCCTTGAGACACAATCTACTATTGTTGCACTAAAAAAAGAAAGAGTGGCAGGGAGAGAGAAACCTACGATACGCTACTGAGCGTTAGCGATTGGCAACGTAGCTACTTACGCAGTATGAGCCTGATTTATGATCTAGCCTTTTTAAAAGTAACCTGTCTCGCTGGCGTGAACGGGGCGGCGGATAAGTTTAATTTTCTAAAGATAATTATTGTCCAACTAAAATATTATGTAGGAAAATTTTAATATCTAATATTGTTACCATGAGTTTAATCAAAACTATAAATATATTACAAATTATTCTACTCCAGCGGCTCACATGAGCACATGAGTAAGTAACTAGATGTCTGCCTAATTTGTAAGACAAGTTTTTTTACGTGGTGCCTGGTGTTAGACCGGGATTACACCTGTGAGTTCCTACTTAAGTTGTAGGGACGGAGCTATACTAAGGAATGAGATAGTGATATGCACCTCAGCGTAGCCTACAGACGTTTGCAACCCTAGAAGTGTAAACGAGAGTAGTTTTTTTTTATCGATATTGAAGGCAGTATTGGCTCCGCGATGCCCTCGTCGGCGACACAGTGTATTCTTTAAGCCCTGGCTATCATACGAGCAAGAACAATACAATACTATGAGTATCGGTAGGATGTAGTGGTATTTGGTTGCTTTCTGTTAAAGGGTTTTATCTTTCCCATTCGGGGCTTCTCCAAATTTGTGTGAGAAGCTGATTGTGAATTAGGGGCCACACACGTAAAAAACCGACCGTGTACAGTCAAGGAAGAATATAAGGTGTATACAAAAATGTTCAAAAATATGTCCCAGTGCATTCTAATTCTGTGTAATAAGAACGTCGTAACATATTTATGAGCGGATTCTTTCGATACTTATTTTTGCACTTGACTGTACCTACCGATAAAAAACTGGCATATTCAAATGAAAAAATAGGGTCAATATAGTTAAAAAGCTTTAATTTCTGGCTTTTGTAATTAACTAGGAGGTCAATTAGTCTTGTCCTTTTTTGTTGCTACTGCAATTTCAGTATTCTCAATACAAGTTTTTCCGAACCCGGAAGGGGTAAAGCTATTATTCCAAGCTCTTTTTTTATTCCCCACTGCACGATTTCATGTTCTGCAGAAGTGACCAATATTTCTGGTGGATCTCCACGTTTTTTTTAATATACCCCTGCCTTGGGCGCAGTAATACTCTGTAAAGGGAATTATGTCACATATTATGTGAATTTTCTGTGGATCTTTAATCAATTATTTATTCCTATACAAACCTTAGCCAAAAACTAGTAAGGATATTATGCATAAGTCAAGGATATCTTATGGAACACGGGAAGAATGGCCAGATATATTGACGACAAGCTTATAATTTAGAAAACTGCGTACAAATAAAAATATTAGAAAAAGATAGTTTGGAAGAGGTTTCGAAGAAGCTGTACTGCGAGTACCGGAAATGCAGTAGTGACACAAAAGTAAGTCAGTCAGCTAAGTTAAGACCTCCTGGTTAATTTCCAAAGTTAAAAATGATACCTACCTAACTATATCGATTTTTTTATCGGTAGGTACACCCTTTATTACATAAAGCGAAATGATATTAGGTATAAGTTAAGTGAAGTGTCGGTAACTTTGGTTTAGGCGTAAGGGTCTACCTGGGCCAATCGACGTATGACCAATACTATTTAGTTAGGCAACGCTGGAGACAATTTTATCAAGTTACGATGGCATAGCCAGAATAAACATACTTACTTATCTACATATTGTACTTTATAAACTTAATCCTGCTCTCGCACCAGATTTTATATGCTCTATGAGCAATTGGAACAACTTACCGATTGCTGCTACCCTTGTTCTTACATGAGTTGACGGCGTGAGCTAACTGTATCGAATGCGTACCAAGTGTACCAACTCTCGTTCACACCAATGAGTTAGCATGAGTAACTGCCTATCTCATTAAGTTATTATAGATATTAAGGTGCGACCAGACCGCAGCTTAAAAAACGTGAGCGTCAGGATGACTGACCAAAATAGCGGATCAGTTAGAGTACCATCATAATTTACTACCTATTTGCTACTATTTACTACCTATGTTCACATATTTGCTACCTAAGTTTTAAAAAAGAAATAAATTTAATTAAGTGGGCAGTCATTCTGACGTCAGGATGACTGCCCATATTTAGTATTTCGTGGTTAGACCCTATATTTTGCAACTTTCTATGTACTATGATTTACTACCTATTTGCTACCTAAGCATATATTTTTTCCAGATTTTTTAGGCAAAAAATGACGATTTTATAGGCATTTCAAATTTTGAACAAAAAAAAATTGTTAGAGTACCATCATAATTTACTACCTATTTGCTACTATTTACTACCTATGTTCACATATTTGCTACCTAAGTTTTAAAAAAGAAATAAATTTAATTAAGTGGGCAGTCATTCTGACGTCAGGATGACTGCCTATATTTAGTATTTCGTGGTTAGACCCTATATTTTGCAACTTTCTATGTACTATGATTTACTACCTATTTGCTACCTAAGCATATATTTTTTCCAGATTTTTTTGGCAAAAAATGACGATTTTATAGGCATTTCAAATTTTGAACAAAAAAACAATTGTTAGAGTACCATCATAATTTACTACCTATTTGCTACTGTTTACTACCTATGTTCACATATTTGCTACCTAAGTTTTAAAAAAGAAATAAATTTAATTAAGTGGGCAGTCATTCTGACGTCAGGATGACTGCCCATATTAAGTAGGTATTTCGTGGTTAGACCCTATATTTTGCAACCTTCTAAGGTCTATGATTTACTACCTATTTGCTACCTAAGAATATATTTGCTACCTAAGTTTTAAAAAAGAAATAATTTTAATTAAGTGGGCAGTCATTCTGACGTCAGGATGACTGCCAATATTTAGTATTTCGTGGTTAGACCCTATATTTTGCAACTTTCTATGTACTATGATTTACTACCTATTTGCTACCTAAGCATATATTTTTTCCAGATTTTTTAGGCAAAAAATGACGATTTTATAGGCATTTCAAATTTTGAACAAAAAAAAATTGTTAGAGTACCATCATAATTTACTACCTATTTGCTACTATTTACTACCTATGTTCACATATTTGCTACCTAAGTTTTAAAAAAGAAATAAATTTAATTAAGTGGGCAGTCATTCTGACGTCAGGATGACTGCCTATATTTAGTATTTCGTGGTTAGACCCTATATTTTGCAACTTTCTATGTACTATGATTTACTACCTATTTGCTACCTAAGCATATATTTTTTCCAGATTTTTTAGGCAAAAAATGACGATTTTATAGGCATTTCAAATTTTGAACAAAAAAAAAATTGTTAGAGTACCATCATAATTTACTATCTATTTGCTACTATTTACTACCTATGTTCACATAAAGGGTGTCCCAGAAGTAAAGAGACAAATTTCAAATTTTGAACTATTTGAAAATATTTTTATTTCTTTAAGAAAAATTACTGTCATGCCCACCGTTTGCCTCAAATCTGTAAAATTTAGTGGAAAATATGATTGTATTATTGAAATTTTAGTAATGAAAAGAGCTGATCACGTGGTATTCGCTAAAGAGTTGTTCAGAATTATGAATGTTATGGAAAAACGGACACGATATCTAATTTTTCTTCAGAGGGATTAAGGAGAACTACTTTGTATCGAATTATAAAGCGTTTTGAAGAATCACATGAACACATTTTCAAGAAGATTCCGGGAAAAAAATGTACTATTTCCGTAGCTATGAACATAAATAAAGTAAAAAAATAGTGTATGAACGGAATCCTTCGATGTCTGTTAGAGCTGCTGCGGATAAATCGAAAATATCGAAGTCAAGTATAGCTCGTATTAATACATGCGACCTAAAGGTTAAATCATTTGCAAAACTGTCAGCTCCTAAGTACTTTAAGGACCAGGAAGTGCGAGCTAAAAGAGACTGCCGAAGAGCGTATGAAAAAACACTGAAAAAAGTTCTCATAATTGATGATGAGACTTACGTGCCCGTGGACCCAACGGATATTCCTGGGAAGCAATACTAACATCTGACTCGACGGGACTCCGTAGATTATTCGCAAAAACTTGTAGCAAAGGTCAAATTTTTCAATAAATATCTCGTTTGACAAGCCATAGACCAAAATGGCAATACATCTTAACCATATATTTGCACAGGCTCTATGACCGCACGTATTTATTTGAGAGAATGTGTGATACGTAATGCGATAAATTTTGTTCATAGATAAGCATTACCAGAGGGAAGAAATTATATTCTCGCCGGATGTGGCGTCATGCCACTACGCCATGGAAGTCACTCAACATCTAGAGGCTGCAGGTATAGATTTTATACAAAAACATAACAACGCCCCAAATGTTCCCCAAGCTGCTAGTATTGAAGCTTATTGATCTTTATATAAACGAGAATAAAAAAAACGAACAGAAAAACCCAAATCGTTGACTGGGTTTAAGCATAGATGAACTAAATTGGCTAAAAGTGTGACAGCTAGTTCTCGAAAAGCTGTAATGACACGAGTAGCAATCAACCTTAGAAAAATTGGCTACAGAGCCTTTGCACAAGCAAATTTCATATAAAGTAGGAAATAAGATGAAATTCTGAAGTTAACTAAATGTAAATAGTAGTGTTTTGTAAGATTTTTTAATTAAATATGTTCATTCGAATCTTGTCTCTTTACTTCTGGGACAGCCCATATTTGCTACCTAAGTTTTAAAAAAGAAATAAATTTAATTAAGTGGGCAGTCATTCTGACGTCAGGATGACTGCCCATATTTAGTATTTCGTGGTTAGACCCTATATTTTGCAACTTTCTATGTACTATGATTTACTACCTATTTGCTACCTAAGCATATATTTTTTCCAGATTTTTTTGGCAAAAATGACGATTTTATAGGCATTTCAAATTTTGAACAAAAAAACAATTGTTAGAGTACCATCATAATTTACTACCTATTTGCTACTGTTTACTACCTATGTTCACATATTTGCTACCTAAGTTTTAAAAAAGAAATAAATTTAATTAAGTGGGCAGTCATTCTGACGTCAGGATGACTGCCCATATTAAGTAGGTATTTCGTGGTTAGACCCTATATTTTGCAACCTTCTAAGGTCTATGATTTACTACCTATTTGCTACCTAAGAATATATTTGCTACCTAAGTTTTAAAAAAGAAATAAATTTAATTAAGTGGGCAGTCATCCTGACGTCAGAATGACTGCCCACTTAATTAAATTGATTTCTTTTTTCAAACTTAGGTAGCAAATATGTGAACATAGGTAGTAAATAGTAGCAAATAGGTAGTAAATTATGATGGTACTCTAACAAATTTTTTTTTGTTCAGAATTTGAAACGCTTATAAAATCGTCATTTTTTGCCTAAAAAATCTGGAAAAAATATATGCTTAGGTAGCAAATAGGTAGTAAATCATAGTACATAGAAAGTTGCAAAATATAGGGTCTAACCACGAAATACTAAATATGGGCAGTCATCCAGACGTCAGAATGACTGCCCATTTAATTAAATTGATTTATTTTTTTAAACTTAGGTAGCAAATATGTGAACATAGGTAGTAAATAGTAGCAAATAGGTAGTAAATTATGATGGTACTCTAACACTGATCCGCTATTTTGGTCAGTCATCCTGACGCTCACTTAAAAAACGGTCACGATACGGAATCGCTGTGACGCGACGTATGCGTACCGTTTTCGACGCATGCTCCACACACGCTGTCGATACGGAATCCCAGTGACGTGCTTCACGCGAATGTATTTTACTAATTCCTTAACTTTAAAAAACCGCCAAAGTGCGAGTTACGACTCGCGCGCGAAGGGTTTCGTACCAACATCAATTTATCATTTAAAAAATACAGTTACCTTAAAAACTATAAGAGAAAATTTAATCAAACCAATAATCGTTGATAGAGTTTGTTAATAAGCATAATATATATTTTTTAGAATTTTATACCGCGTAGTTTAAAAAATAGAGGGGGGACACACATTTTTCAGACTTTGAGTACTATCGAAAACGGTTCGCTTAAATAAAATGTGATATATAAACCTTGATATCAAAGTAATAGCGCGTTAATAAAGCCCGCGACAGCTCATAGTAAGGCTACTGTAGCCGTACCACGAGCTGCTGCCGCGTTATAAACGCGGACTTACTTTCTATCTGGCTCGCTCACACCAATACGCGAGTACGAGCGGGATGGATATGAAGTATTTCTGCGTTACCTAATAAAATAACGCAACGGCAGGTCATGGTAAGCACACGGTTCAGTTCTGCACCTAACTTTATTAGCGGTATCTGTACGGCGATGGGGCGTGCCGGCGCTTCGAAGCTACAGATTATTGGGATCAAGCTATAAGTACCTCTAGTAATACACTTGCACTACCTGGACTTTCATGCAGTATATTGATGTAACAAGATTAACAAAGCAAGCTTTGTTTTTAAACAGATGTTAAACATTTTTGGTTTTCTTAATGCGGCTTTCCACAAAAGCTCAGAGCTATGCCATCTTATTTATCAATCAGCGTGCCTTTCCATTGAAGGTGTAATTGACGCACATGAAACGCATGTATATGTATGGCTCTAGTAAAAGTGTTCCCAAAGGCTGCGAATCCACTGACGCGGATACAAGAGAAGCCAAATGGAGACTTGTAGGGATCGACTAATCCACATTTCGTCTCCGTACAGTCCGTACAGAATAAAAAGAAGCAGATATGACTATATCAAATAAACGTATCTGGTCTTGTTTGCTCGTCCTGGCAACGCTTATACACGGTTTCATGTGTCTCGCCTCAATGGATTTGCAACTATGCTTCACTCCGTAGCCAGTTGGCAAGTATCGGTTACGTTAAGTTTTACTCGATACGTAAAGCAGGCTTTCGTGATCTCCAATAAATAAATGCGAGCGCAATATAATGCTTTTCATCACACCTGTTCGGTAAGTGCGCCAATGCGCTGCGGCGATGCGCGCCGTAGATGCGTCATTACACCCAACGTAAAACGTAGTGATTTTATTCTCTTTGATTACACCCTAGTAGGCTGTCAAGGATTTTCATACAACATTACGTCGCATTACGTGCCGTGCCGAGATTTCTTTTATAAATGTGATAAATTTAAGTCATCTCAGGGGGGTTACTATAACGTGCTAATGCGATTTAGTTTAGGTTCAGGGAAAGGGACAGAGATATACAACTCGTATAGCCTTGTTCCTTTCTCTCGACCTAAACTGAATCTCATTACTACGTCATGGTAACCCCCCTGATTTAGACCATATTAGAGTAGTTTTGTGAAAATATATTGTTATATTTACTTTTTTTGCCTCACAGGTGTGATGAAAAAAATTGTGTGTGCCACGGGCGGTACAAGAACTATAAACTCGTGTGAAGTAAAGCCCGTGCCTTCGGCTTGGGCTTTACTTTCACACTCGTTCAGATATTCTTATTTACCGCCCTTAATACACAATGTACTATTACGTATATGTAGAGTAAAAACCTAACATAACCGATGCTGAAAAACTCATGGTACGGCTACAGCTCCGCTCGTCTCCGTCTCAGTAATTGTAAACTATTTAAGCCTCAGGACTCTCAGGAGCGATACACTCAAGATATTTTTCGCGCTAGCGAACTGAAAGGAGAATATCGAGACTAAAATCAAAGTAAAATGTATTAATCACCTACCTATCCTTTGAATGTGAATATTATAGTAAATTAAATGATATGCTGTGAATCGCATAGCACTATTCTTCATAGGTACCTAAGGTATCTTATACTATTACGTAGACCATGCAAAAATATGTGACAATTAAGCTCTTATGTTGCTTTAACAACTGAGGTTGTGTCAATAATTTGGCAGCCTTCGTGATATGAGATACTACAGGGTGAACGATATGAAGTGCTATCAATTTCAAAGGACTGCGATTTTTAGTTGCAACGATTTATTACTATAAGTAAGAAAAAAACATTACATCTTGTAAATCAATTTATTTTTAGTCAATATGACTACCTTTTGCTTTGACTAGTATCTTCAAATGTTAAAAAAATATTTGCTTGCAGCACGTTTGTGATCCAGTGGTAGTGATAATGTGCCAGTGAAATACGATCATTTTCTTCGTTGCATTTATACTAGCATATTTAATTGCTCTCGCTTTTCTCTTCAAAATGACCAGATGAGAGAATGAAAGTCCGAAACTCACTGTACTGAGGAAATGACACGTGAAATTCGGTTTTCAGCCATTTTTGGTTGTTACAAGCTTTATAAGCCGAAGCTCTGTCTCGTTCTTATGTTTGCGGTCTACAACCCAAATGTTTGCGTGCCTAAGACTTCAATGCGGTGTCCAAAACATATTTCTGATAATAGCCGCTATTGCTTTGACACCAGACTTAATAAAATAGGCTACTTGACTCATATCAAATTTAGTGCAAACAATTATTATTTTCTCTATTTATCGAAAAGATCAATATTTTTCGATTACGGTGTATTAAAAGTGTTTGATGGGTACATATTTTTTATTGAAAAATGTGTTTTTTTTTTAAATTTCGTACTCAGAAAACGGTGTCGGCCATGATGTGACGTCATAGGATCTTAAACAAACTTCATGTCGAATCTTATACGAGTGAAATTCGACATGGACATGTAGGTATGTAGCTTTGCTGTGACATTGACATAACATAAGTGACATGTCAAATGTTTGTTTTCGGTTTGAGTGACGTCACACCATAGATAATCTATGCATTAACATGGCTAGTATCGTTTTCGCGCGGCAACGAAAGTTTAAATTTTAAGTTATAATTTTGCGGTTTTATAGGTCGTGAAAAAATATATTTATTTTTTTTTTGCGTTAATCAGACATTGATTAATAATATAAGACAAACTTTAAAAATGGGTCAAGTAGCCTATTACCTATCATGGTCACGCGCTTATC
Source organism: Thaumatotibia leucotreta (assembly GCA_025490895.1). NCBI lineage: Eukaryota > Metazoa > Arthropoda > Insecta > Lepidoptera > Tortricidae > Thaumatotibia > Thaumatotibia leucotreta. The sequence continues at coordinate 93,818 of JALPQI010001847.1, forward strand.
GTTTATCGTGATACTCGTAACTTACGTACTTGTTAGAATCTGTAGGCTTATGAATCTTATGATGGTCCAGTGTAATCGTTTGTCCGTGTTGCCGTCACGTTTTATACAGGGCGTCCCAAAGTTATGGGACATGAAGGAGAAGTACTTTAAATATAGTAAATAGTGTACTTTGCGGAAAGAAGGCTTTATGTTTTTCTAAAGTTAGTAATTCTGCATTCATAGATTTCCCAAAAATTATTTGCTTCATCTGGGAATCGAACCGACTTAAATGTAAAAAAAATAGGTAAAAAAAGTTTTAAGTTAAACGGTTTTAATTGTACCAAAAACTAGAAAATAAAAATTAGTTGTAACTAATCGTAGATGCTACTTTCTGTAGATTAGTCACGTGAAACTATTATCACTGTAGTCTTGCCAAGTCGGATGCTGAAAGCCACGTTTAGTCTCTATGTCAGTGGATTAAGCGTTACCTAATCGGAAACTTTTACCAAACTGAAATAAAAACGTGGGGCGGACGCAATTGTGATTAAGTCACTATAGTTATTTAGGAACACACATAGAAATAGAGGCCTATGTTCAGCAGTGGACGTCTTTCGGCTGATATGATGATGATGATGATGATAGAAATAGTGCAATAAGTTTTGTTCTGGCCTTGATAAAAGTTATTTACCTCTGTAGAAGTGTTGAAACAGATGGATGTATAATTGCAAAATTAAAGCTACAATTACATATTTTGAACTTGTATGTTTCTTTATAATAACGCCCCACGTTTTTATTTTAGTTTGGTAAAAGTTTCCGATTAGGTAACGCTTAATCCACTGACATAGAGACTAAACGTGGCTTTCAGCATCCGACTTGGCAAGACTACAGTGATAATAGTTTCACGTGATTAATCTATAGAAAGTAGCATCTACGATTAGTTACAACTAATTTTTATTTTCTAGTTTTTGGTGCAATTAAAACCGTTTAACTTAAAACTTTTTTTACCTATTTTATTTTAAAGTTTTTAGTGCAATTGTTAAGCTAATTTCCGATACTATACCTACTTATTCTAGATCAAAGATGTTGTTTGTAATATGTAATAATTAAACATGCTACCGTTTAACTCTCGCGCTTTAATCGCGACACATATGTAAACGTAATTGGGCAATATTTTGTGTGTAACGAGAGGGGAATCCCTGCTGAATTTTTAAAAATCCGACACTAAAAAAATGTCAGCTTGAATGCTCGAAGTGTCCCAAATGGACGTGTTATTCATACAATACCTAAGATAACAGAGATCTGACAATAAGGAATATATCCATCAATTTGGTTTATTGAGATAATCAAGTTAAAATTTTTATATTGTACACATTATACAAGTCGAATTTCGAGACTATAAAATATAAACTCATACTTTTAGTCGACCAACCGGAGGACCGCAGGTCTGACGGAAAGTTTGACGCGAATCGAGGGCCCAAAGGGTCGATCCGTGCAGTCTATCAACCGGAGGGCCATAGGCTCGACGGCACTATGGCACGCACTACGTGAACCGGAGGGACTCACACTCTCTGTCTATCAACTGGAGGACCGCCGCAGGTCCGAGTGCACGTCCTACGCAAACCACCCGCGCTGTCAGTCTATCAACCGCAGGACCGCAGGCCCGACGGCACACCCTACGCGAACCCGAGGGGTATACTTATACTCTCAGTCTTATCAACCGGATGACTGCAGGTCCAACGGCACGTCCTACGCGAGTCACTCATGCTGTGAGTCTATCAGCCGGAGGGCCGCAGGCCCGACGGCTCGCCCTACGTGACCCACTCACGCTGTCACTCTATCAGCTGGAGGGCCGCAGGCCCGACGGCTCGTCCTACGTGATCCACTCACGCTGTCACTCTATCAGCTGGAGGGCCGCAGGCCCGACGGCTCGCCCTACGCGACCCACTCACGCTGTCTCTCTATCAGCTGGAGGGCCGCAGCCCGACTGCTCACCCTACGCGACCCACTCACGCTGTCACTCTATCAGCTGGAGGGCCGCAGGCCCGACGGCTCACCCTACGCGACCCACTCACGCTGTCATTCTATCAGCTGGAGGGCCGCAGGCCCGACGGCTCACCCTACGCGACCCCCTCACGCTGTCACTCTATCAGCTGGAGGGCCGCAGGCCCGACGGCTCACCCTACGCGACCCACTCACGCTGGCACTCTATCAGCCGGAGGGCCGCAGGCCCGACGGCTCACCCTACGCGACCCACTCACGCTGTCACTCTATCAGCTGGAGGGCCGCAGGCCCGACGGCTCACCCTACGCGACCCACTCACGCTGTCACTCTATCAGCTGGAGGGCCGCAGGCCCGACGGCTCACCCTACGCGACCCACTCACGCTGTCACTCTATCAGCTGGAGGGCCGCAGGCCCGACGGCTCACCCTACGCGACCCACTCACGCTGGCACTCTATCAGCCGGAGGGCCGCAGGCCCGACGGCTCACCCTACGCGACCCACTCACGCTGGCACTCTATCAGCCGGAGGGCCGCAGGCCCGACGGCTCACTCTACGTGACCCACTCACGCTGTCACTCTGTCAGTCTGAGTGACGCAGCGCAGGCCCAACAGCTCACCCTACGCGACCCACTCACGCTGTCACTCTATCAGCTGGAGGGCCGCAGGCCCGACGGCTCGCTCTAAGCTATCCACTCACGCTGTCACTCTATCAGCCGGAGGGCCGCAGGCCCTACGCGAACCACTCACGCTGTTAGTCTTTCAGCCGGACCCAACAGCTCGCTCTACGCGAACCACTCACGCTGTCAGTCTATTCGTTATATGTTTTTACCCATCTTGTGGCAACCTTTATCAGATTTGAGGAGTTGGGCGTTAGTATTAAATTCGCAGGTTTCTACTTAATGTCTAAAGAACTTCTTTAAAATAAAGATATCGATAAAAGATAAACCTTGCGGTTATTGTAGGCAGTACTGCAGCATCAGGAGTGAGGAGTTGGAAGTCAAGATCAGGCTGTTAGTATTTGATTATGCCAAACATGCTATACTTTCATTTTCACGTGTCTAACACTCTTGGTTAAGGTAAGCAGTGCGTCTGCAGCATCAGGGTTGGAGGATACAAGGATACAAATATTATAATATTGCATTGTCATGGGGACTTGATAAGAGTTCCAAATTTTATTGATTTCGGTGCAGTGGAAGTGGTCGAAAAATCGATCACAAGATTTGAAGCATCGACGACAGTTGATACGCGGTAAAGTTAATAAAAACCGTTTAAAAAAACATCGTACTTTTATGATGGTTGACTGGTAGAGAATGTCATAAGGCATCAAGTCCGCCATTTGTACTTTTTTCTTTAATTGTGCAATAAAGCTTAAATAAATAAATGTTGCCAATCGAAAGAATCAAAGAAACAAAATCGAAGAAACAAAGAAAAGAAATTATAGAAAAAAAGGAACAACCTATTATTGAGTCAAATTTCAAGAAAGTTATTTGTGGCCGACGTTGATTGACGATGACGTTCGAAAAGTAGCGATATTATCATTCCAAAGATAGGCATTGCTTATTATTCGTAAATAAGTACCTACCCACTTCATAAAATACTAGCATAGCATAGCTTTCCTTATTATAAGTGCACGTCCTATGTCGTAGGATGATTTGATACTTCGAATCTTCGCAAAAATCCTAGGGGTTTTGCAAACTAACCTAACCTAACCTAACCTATTATCCGCGTTTTCGCAAAAACCCTAGGATTTTCGCGAAGATTCGAAGTATCAAATCATTCTACGACATAGATAAAATGATAAAACTTAGTATTTCAACACGTCCTAATTAATTATTTTACAAAAATACCTATTTAATTGACTGCGGTAATTTTATGTATTACAGTCGACGTCAAAGATATCATTACGGTTTAGTTACCAAAAATATACACGACCTTAATGTCAAGGCAATAAAGTCATGTAAATATGTATATTTTTGCCACCTAAACCGTAACGATATCGACTGTACCTATGGTTTTTAATCTGATTAAAATGATTAATTTCACGTTGATCCTTTCTTTTAAAATACCTACTATGTTTTTGAGCGTTATTATTTTTTAGCTATTTTTTTGATTGGCATCATAAAAGTAGATATGTTTCTTTTAAATTGTCGGTTCGATTCCCAGACGAGGCAAGTCATTTTTAGAAAATATTTAAAAGCAGTATTACTTACTGACTTTAAATAATAACATAATGTCTTCTTTCAGTAAAAGCCCTGTATACCTACCTATGTTAGTTTGAAAATGCGTGACCATCATAATAACCCTACTGTAGTCCGTGAAATAACAGTACGAGTATATAGGTATCCAAAGCGTGAATCGAATTTTCCTAACTAAACTCAATAAAAATCAGTTCTTGATTGAGATGGTCGGGCAAACAGAGCGTTTTCTTTTAATTTTATTATTACGAACAAAGGACTACGAAAAAAGGACTGGTGACATGTGCACGGGAATAGTACCTAGGTACCAGTATGCGGGAAACTCATCAGGGGAGTGCTCAAAAATCTGTTGCTCATATTTTGTAGTCCATATATTCACCCTTACAAGTAGGAGCTCTATTCTACGCTGCAGACAGTTCACAATCCAAATGTGTGGCCGAGGTTGCAAAAGGTAAGTATTCGAAAACACTAGGTATTGTCGAGCGTCTTAGTAGGTCGTGAATATTGAGCAAACAGGTACAAGCTCACCTTTGTAATGCTCAAGCAAGATTATAAAAAAGTTATTTATTTTGGGACATCTTACACAAATCGACCGAGTCGCACGGTAAGCTCAATTAAGGCTTGGTGTCTGTAACAAGCGAATCTATGTACTCTGAATTTGGTGAACGGTCGCGTGCATTAATTGATCAGCCCCGTCATCGTTTTACAGTCCATTCAAATGGTATGTTATTTGCATTCATGCACAATAACATAAGGATAAGTTACATGGATCCTGAGGGGTGTTGCAATTTAAATTAATACTTATTCCTACTAATAATTATACATTTTAAAGTTTCATTAGGCAAACCCACTAGGCATTTCTTTCTTACAAACCCATACTAGAAATTCAGAAGAAAAATTTCACGCGATCGAATTTAATTTGTCACAATTGAATTAATTTTGATTAACCCAAACTTTCGTGTATGATCACATAAATGTAATGGTTATAATCTTCAGAAGAGTATGACGTAGATTTGTACTTGCTAAGTATATTCACCAAGAGATATATCGGAGTGGCGCTAGTGCTCAAAAATCTCTTGAATATGAATTCTAACGCCGCCGTGGCAATAGCGGCCTAGGGGGTTACCATGACGTGCTAACGCGATTCAGTTTAGGGTTCAGGCAAAGCGACTGTGATATACGACTCGTATAGCCTGGTCCCTTTCTTTCGACCTAAACTGAACCGCATTAGTACGTCATGCTCGATTTTGTGAGTGCCCGGCTGGGGCACCGATATATCAGATGACAGCAGTACTAAGCTGTCCGTTTAGTAAGTTGTCATCAGTGGTTATGTCACATGCCATTCATAACAGTTAACATTATCATCCAGTGGAGTTATGTCACAGTGAAGGTTATAATTTTATTTGATGTGATACGCGATAACTCTATCTGTAGGATATAATGTAATAATAGAAGGGTAGTCAGGACATAGTGCAGTAAGAATGGTCACAGCGACATAATTATTAATTTTAAGCTGCGGACAGACAGACGGACATAGCGAAGCTATAAGGGTTCTTTGTTTACTACGGAACCCTGAAAATGGTGTTTAATCATTGAGTTACTCTACGCTTTTTAAACTAGACGAAACAATAAAATGGTATGCATTGTTTTTGTCTTAAAATACAGGTCGTAAATTCAATACCTACGGGCAAATCTCTTATCGACAAAATAATCCTCTAATAATCACCATACAAAATAATTTAGCCCGCATTGTCATGCAACAAACTTTCGTTGACAGATAACTAATTTAAAAGCAGATGACATTTATCTGCTATAATAATGTTTACAGCTACATTGATGCTAAGAGAATCCAAAAATCACCTGCATTTTTTTTTCATGATATCATTTATCATAGTTAGTGACTAAATTAAGAAGTCCCGTGCCTGGTATAATTATCGCTTGTACCGTATTAGATTTCCACACGGTATTATAAGAAATCAGGTATGTATTGGCAGATTGGGTAAATCCACAGAACTGTAACAACACTTACCCATTTTTTCGTGTGTTTTTAAATCAATTAAACAAAGTTGATTTTCCGTATGTCTAGCCTAGCGCTGTAGGTAGATATTTGGACGCTTAAAACTACTTGATTAATGAACGTACAAAAGAATTAGTAACTGATGTTACACTCTTGTGGATTTGCGCAATTGTATTCGTTTCCTCTTGTTACACCGTGTATAAAAATCAACAGCTTGTAGTACCTACAGCAAAATTGCCTCCGAATATAATTCAGACCTCAAACCACATAAATGTATCTGCACATCTGCTGTCTTATTTTACGATCTTGGCTAAGGTAATAATTGCACAACCTACTTCGGCTGCACACGGATTTTTTAGTAAGTAAACTTAAGTGCAGGTTTGCGGTATTTTTTGTCGACGACGAGGCGATGTTGTGTTCCAGCCCATATGTCACTCGTGCAGCGAAGTGCAGTGATCAGGCACTCACGTGACAGGCTTCTCTTATGTGAAGATATCACACGTGAAATTGACAAAGTATTTAATCACAGTTGGGCCCTGAAGATTATATTCTCATGGGAAAGACTTGCCACCACATTCTTTATTATGTCGGCTGCTCTTTATACAGGTATAGTATAAGTAAATAAATAAATAGGTACGTCGTTAAATTTCCCCGTTGTGTAGCGTAGCTACTTTGAACCCGAACCACTGGGTTTTTGGAACCTTGTACAATATAGTATTTCTTGTTAGGGTACTTTTTTGATGTTAGCATAGGTACTTCAGGATACATAGTAGGATCCATCGTGAAGAAACCGGACTATTTCCAATGACGTCTAGTTTCCTTTCTTTATGATGATCGCCTGTTGTTAATTGTTTATCGTGGTTGCCATCACGTCCAGCCAAAATTGACGTGTATAAAAGGTGACAGTGAAATCATCAGAAGCCGAATCACGAGCTTTAAGTATCGGCTACGTTAAGTTTAAATCGATACGTAAAGCACTCTATCGCACTCGCACTTATTTACTAAGCGAGTAAAACCTAACGTAACCACTCGTTTACAAGCATCCAAAATCATGGTACGGCTACTATAGCCGTACCATGACTTTGCAAGTATCGGTAACGTTAGGTTTCTCTCGTAAAGCAGGCCATCGCGCTCGCTCCAATAAATTATGTCGGTGCGACAGCGATAGCTTGCCTTATGTATCGAGTTAAAACCTATCGTATCCTTTACCATCCCAACTCATGGTACGGCTACTGGTCACAACGTATAGTGGATATGTAGTCAAACGTGCAATCCGATCCTTAGTTTTATATTAAAATTTACACCTAAATTAACTGTTGGCTATCGATGGATGGCTTATCCACCGTGGTATGTTTATCTAGGTGACTATTCAGTGTATCAGTTCGAATGAAAAAAAAAACCGGCCAAGAGCATGTCGGGCCATGTTCAATGTAGGGTTCCGTAGTTATTCAAAAACGGCTGGGCCGATTATGTTCGAAATAGTTTTATTTTAAAGTATTATATAAGCCCTACTACTATTCCTGTTTTTTTTTCATATTTTTTGGTCCTACGGATCAAAAGTTAGAGGGGGAGGGGGACACAATGTTTTTTTCTTCTGGAGCCTTACCTATCTCCGATAATACCTATTGAAGAATACTTTCTTTTAAGGCCCTTCTTTTTAAGAGACCTATTCAATGATACCCCACACTATAGGATTATACAGCAAATAAAAGATTATCATCCCCGCTCCACCAGTAGAGGGGTACCCAAAAAAAAAATTTTTTTTGTCGTTTTTATTCTACCACTTTGTTGGCATGACTAATATATGTACCTGTACCAAATTGCAGATTTCTAGTACTAACGGCCACTGAGCTATGCTGCGGACAGACGGACATGGCGAAACTATAAGGGTCCCGTTTTTACCATTATGGCCACGGAACCCTAAAAAGAGACTGAAAAGTCTATCTATTCGTTTTTGTTAATAACAATAACTCAGTGCCTATTTACCTGGATACAGGAATTGTAAGATGGATGAGTAACTCAGTGCCTATTTACCTGGATGCAAGATGGATGAGAGTTCCTTTTTATTATTTTCGCAGTTGTCATTAGCACAGAGTGCATGCTGCTTAATAGAATGAAAAAAAAAACATTAGACTTATGGGCTACAAAACAACTGTTGAACGCATCTGCTCCACGCACCCTGCAAGGTTTATTTAAGGGGATGCGGCGACCCGCGGAGCATTCTCGCGCCAACCGCCGGCCGCGCTGCTCGCTCGCTCAGTCCCATCGCGCTCCGGAAACACATTCTTACGATGGTGAAAATGAAGTGCTTAACGATATGTGCGGCCTTGACTTTAATTTGTTGTACGATTGCCGTGGATGCTGCCGAATTTGACATGAAGAACGAAATGAAGGCGATGGCGGAACAGATTGAAATTTTGAAAACTTTGCATCTAACAGACGTTACGAGACTTAAGAGGGAAATTGAAGAGCTGAAGTAAGTTTTTGTTGATGTTTTTCTTATACATATTTAAAATAAAGCTAGATTATCAGATGACTAGGCAATCAAACTTTTTCATTTTCCAATTGACGATTTCAATTGAATAATATTATCCTTTATGGTGAGTGACTTTATAACGTGACATTATTTTATTTTACCAATTTTCCAAGACCATAATTGTGGCATATAAGTAAAAAAACTCTTGTAATTAGGTACTTGATTATCGAGAAAATCCTTCTACGTACCTAAATATTTTAGTTTAGATCATCGAGCCTCACTTTATAAATAACTACTCGACTTAATAGATAGTTTTGAGCGTGCAAAGCCTAGTAGGTACTTATCAATAATAAGCTCACATTAAGCTTGCTATGTATGAGTAAGCTTTCTCTGCTCTTTTTCTATATTGTGCCTACTCGTAGAGTTATTCCTCTTGGTTGGTCCACATTTCAAAGACAGTCAGTTAAAAGCTAGTTAATACAGGTACATCGCCTCCCTCTACTCCTCGTGTAGATTTTTAGGTAGCTAATATAAAGGTTGAAGAAAGTGGTCATTATTTCTATAACACTAACTATGAAAATTGTATTAAATGTTTTTGGAAATCACGCTCAGGTTCTTGAATTAATTTGAAATCTCATTTCGATTACACGTAAAAAATATTCCTTTCGGTAATAAAGTCAATATCCATTAGCCATGGCTACAGCAATGCGAATTTACTTATGTGAACAGAGGCTCAGCGAAATTCATCAATTAAAATTCATTGTGAACTGGAAAGTGAAAGAAGAGCAATACTTATGTAAAACTTAAAGGGGTTCTTATCAGAAAAACTGAAAAGTGAACACTGTCTGAAAAAGATAATGTTTATTGTGGACCGTGAAAAATATTAACTAAAAACTAGTAGAGCCTTCAATATTCAGGTTATGAAGTTATGATACCATGTAATTAACTAACAATAAATTAGCTGTGCTTTTATTTATTAATAACCGATTTCTGAAACAAGCGTCAGTTTCCTTGATAGATATAATATGTGGGCTTGTAGGCGTTTTTATAGATTTTTTTTCAAGATATTTTTTGTCGTTCATTATTATTAAATAATAATACTCTCTTGACTGACTTAAATACGTGTGTTATAAGATCGAATCTTAAATTTTACTGAACTAAACAATACTTAAAAACGACCGAATTCATGTTTCTGTTACAATGAACTTTAGTGGATATACAATGCATCGAAAATATTTGAGATAGGAAGAGAAATTCGGACGTTTCCGTGAAAATGTGACCATCATCATCATTAACATAGGTATATGCCGAAAGACGTCCACTTCTGAAAATAGGATGGGAAGGGTTAATTAAATATCTGCAAGTTGGTGCATAGTTTTTGAAAACGAGATAAGCATTACCACTTACGTATTAAGAGGGGCAGGAGTATCCATGTTACCTATGTATATGAAATCTTTTAAATATTTTGATAAGTACCTATAGATATAAGTATTCGGAAGCGGAATGAATGGCATGAATTATTTTGTTATTGAAATTGTAATTCAATTCGTCGAATTGCCATTAATTCCCAAGTGGCGCATTTACCGCTTAATAATAGATATTAATAGATATTGCTGTGATTTCCTCTTCAACGTTTTGTAAATTAGGCAAGAGCTCTAATATTAAATGTGTCTTTAGAAAATTTATGGCAGTAATTTTTTGTTAGTCTCGCGGGGGTTCCAATCCAATATACAATTACATAAAAAAGAATGCCACATGGATGGCAACTACCTTAAATTTTTACGATAAGGTTTTTCTTCTCTAAATAACAAATACAATCATAATAACGGAAGGCCACAAAAACTAACAATTAACTTTTAAATTTGATTTCACCCGTCACTTGAAATGCAACGCAATTAAGAAGTACTTAATTCATTTTTCAGAATTTATTGTTTTTAAAAATAAAGGAAAGTCTCGCTTACACAAAATGCGCTATTTACAATATTTAAGGTAGTGCCATCCAAGTGGCATTCGATTTTTCCACCCTGTATACCTATATGCGATGATAAGTAGGCTACATGAACTTCATAATCATAACATATTTCATGTTGCTACGTGGGTCTTGGTATTTAATATCTGAGACAACAATTACGTAAGGAAAACGTGCCAATGCTTGCCACCTTAGTGCCAAATTGATACAGCCCATCTACTTCTACACAAGTCTGAAGGTACCATTTATTAGGTAGGTAAGCACGAGCTTTTGTTTGTACGTTTACCTTACCTAAAAACCTATTACAGTTACCAGGTACCTACGACTTCTTGACTTCGGATAACGTTGTATTTCCACTAAAACATCTCAAATGGCTTACTTAACTAAGTAATTAGTCGCGCCGTTAATTTCTTTACGTACCTACTTACCGTAGACTTTGATTTGCCTTGTTTTACGTTAAGATTTTGCTTCGAGCTATTATTTGATTGCTATAAACCTAGATAAACTTAATACTTTTGGGATTTAACTTTTACAAAAATAAACAATTATTAGCTAAACTCGAACACGTATTTTGAACAAGTTGGAAAACGATATATATTACGGGAAAAATAATTGAACGAAGTGCAATTATTTCTACTACAAAATAGTGCTTGATATTTTGAACAGAAATAATAAATTATTTCACTAATCTAAGGGGAAAGTTTACGTAAAAAATATTACATTTAGAAGATAACAGCTTTATAATGCAATAAGATATCTACTGACATATATGGACATTATTGTTGAACATGCTAACAGAATCTCATGAGATTGATTGTAAATTACGTTGCGTATGTAATAATAACGCTTCACAACCCATAACTCTTTATGAGCGCTATAATTCCGCCGCTCTCTGAAAAATATCCGAACTACATAGCGAGAAACTATTATGCGCAGCTTGGTAAGTAATTTTGTAATTATTATTTACCACGTATCACTAAATAAATTGTAAAACATATGATTATCGATCGTTTCTGACACCCCATTACTGCGTTTATGGAGACTAATTCCACCACTCTGAAAAATAATCCAAAACTTAATCGATAAATTATTGGTAAGTATCTTAGGTAGGTACGTAGCGTGAAATTACTATCGCAGTTTGACAGATAATTTAAAATAATGGACAGCTAAGCTAACATGCTTATTTATTGATGAATGTTTTTATTTTATGATTAAAATCTATGAGGATGATTCTAATGTGGTCTAAATAATAACGACCCCGCATTTAAACGTACCGAAAGGCGCAGCGTGGGTAGGCCCCTCACAAGGTGGACTGATGACCTGGTGAAGGTCGCAGGAGTCCGCTGGATGTGGGTGGCACAGGACCGTTAATTGTGGCAATCTTTGGGGGAGGCCTATTTTCAGCAGTGGACGTCTTTCGGCTGATATGATGATAATGATGATGATGATGATGATTTAAATGAGAGCAGGCAGCCATACCGAAGTAAAAAATACTTATTTGAGCTGAAATTTATCAAAAGACCTTCGATCAATTAGGTATCAACTTATAGCACGCTACGACTATATACCTACACCAAATTTCAAAACGGCAAGTTTCCAAGTTTGTGTCATTTATCCAGAAATTTCTCTTAGAATTTGATTACCCATCCAATTCATTTGTAGCTTGGTAGGGTTTAGACTCTACCAAGGTATCTCTTATACCTAACCTGAACCCTAACTATTACTTGTAATCAAATTAAAGCTTAGTTTAAAATTTAAACGCTACAGATTGAAAAGTTAAGTAGGTACCTTAGTATCTAGGTACATACGGCACATACTTACTATTCCGTTTTACATTCCACATAATATATTTTATTTAGCTCTCGGTTCAAATAAAATTAAAAAAGAAGAGTCAAATACCTATAATATCTACTGACATAGACAATCAAAAAACTATTAAGATTGCTAACACACATACTCAAAAAAATCTCGAATATCCCATTGGAAGGTGCTGTAAAGCGTTTTTGGAGCTGATTGTACCATCAACCCCTTGCAATTAAGCCAGAGTGTGCATACGTCAAGGAGACGAGCATAGAATATGCAAAGCATTCTTTATTGCCGTCGTCGTTGTTGTAACTCGATTACTGAATATTGCGTAGCGGCTACGGCGCGCTACGGCGATGCCCTGCCACAGACAACTTTACATGCAGAACGGCAGCTTCATACAACATACTTCTTATTCATAAAAGTTTCCTAACTCAGCAAGCCGCCAAGTATTGATTGTCCCTTTCAGACTTATCAACATGTCTATAAGACCGAAAGGAACAAACTATACTTAGCTGTTTGCTAAGTTAGAAAACGTTTGTGGATTAGGTGGGTTGTTACGTACGTTAGCAAACAAAAGCAAACAACGATTTAAATTATATCCTTAAGTAAAATGGTTCGCTAAATATTTTAATAGTAAACCTTGTTCGAAAAGCATTAACAGAATCAGGCAGCTTAGCACATGATTAGTGCGACTGTATGTCGCCGCGAGATAGACTATCCATCCATCTTTTATTCTTATAGTTGGTAAAAGATGGAAAATCTATATCGCGGCGACATACTGACATTCCAATCATGCATACAGGGTTTCGT